>JAYJMH010002633.1:0-28494 GCA_036873815.1 Phacellophora camtschatica
TAAAAAGTCGAAATTTTAACAGGGAATTAGCGCTCTGAATAGAGCTTTGCACGTGCGATCAAAAGCACGCCTTGAAATATTTAGGCGTGCGCCAAGGCGTGCGCGTGCGATCGCACGCCTCAAACGTACAGGCCTGCGCTCTAGATTTAGCAAAAATGGCCCCTTTTTGCTGAAAAGGGGCCCCTTTTCAATTGAAAAGGAGAAACATCTATTTTAGGAGATAGCCATTTTTACATATATTGGCTGCTAGGAAATTCTGAGCTAGTCTGCAACTGCATTTAGCGTTAGCAATCCTAATTGATCCCACATACTGTACTATAATTATTTATAAAGTAAAAATATGGTAAATTCAAATGCATAATGGTACACAGTAACTTTAATCATAACTGCATTGTTTTTATTAACTTTTCCAAGATCCCACACGGATAGAACATCATCACCATCATTACCATTCATAGAATGGAAAAATGTTTTTCACAAATTAATCAACATATAAAATATAAAAATGTGCAGTTTTATTGCACAATATAAATACAAAACTGTATTCTACACAATACAAAAGGGCTTTCTTATTTGAGCTGAGTCCTTGTTTAAAATATCCTGTGCCAGCAAGCATATGAGTGAAAACAATGTGCCAGCAATTAAAGCACTATGGGTAAAGTACTGTAAGTGTGCCTTCAACTGATACCAGTACTGTTTGTAGTGACATTTTGTGCCTGTGAGCAGTACTTGTGCCCTTGCACACATGAATAAGATCTGGCTTGGGCTGTAAATGATAATACTAAATAAACAATGCAATGATCCCCAAGAAATGTTACGCCATAACATATAACGATAGAACTTTGCTTAGGACACTTTAGCTTTTCATATTTGTTGTATGTAATTGACAAGTAAGGACTATAACAAAATGTTTTTTCCTGTAATTTTTGAATATATGACATGTAATGGTATAAAAACCATTCAAATTCCCGTCTCACCTTTTGTGAACAAGCAATTCTTGATGGCCTAAGTAAGTCTCCTTCCTTCATTGATGCTGACATGTCTATGATGACAAACAAATGACGCATCTAGGAAGAAAAATATTTCAAGCATATCAGGAAGCCAATTTCCACTGAGCGAAAAATTTCTTTTACCTTAGAGCATGTGTGGTCTACCAAAGAAAAAATTAAAATCGCTACAAATTTCTTTCTGATGAATTTTTCGCTTAGTAGAAATTAGGCTTGAAGCTAAATGATTCCACAACAAAAAATCATTGCAATTCAATGTCTAAAAATTTTTATTTGGATGAGAATATGTTTTTAAAAGCTAAAATATTTTGTAACAATCTAAAAATAACTTTTGCAAGCATGTTCCAGTTTTATTGACTGTCAGTGGAAAGACCCATCCAAGGAAAAACACATTTAAGGTAAGTGGAAAGACACAAATAACATCATTTTAAAACAGTCAATGTAATTTTTATCCTCACCATCCCAAGTCTGACATTTCCCTTTCGAACAAGAAGCCTGAAATAAAATAACATTTTACTTTACAATAAAACATATCAAAGAAAATGCAAAAATTAATAAATTTCAAAGTGATTAAATTAAAATAATGAATCCTGAGAGTCCCCCAAAAAGCAGCAAATTTTCACAGGTTATGTGGGAAAAATTCTTTTGGCATTTTTTTTACTTCTTTTATACTAAAGTTAAGCTTCAAGTTGTAAGTGGATATTTTGCTTGATAAAATCTGCTCAGTAATTGAAGAATTGTGTTCAATGAAAACCAGCAATTAGGGTTTTCTCAAAACCAAAGGTGAGGTTTTTAATGAACTGCTAAAAACTGCAAACATATATACTGTATATCAATATAAGGTAAAAATAAATAAGAAATGTGCAAAAAATAATGATAGTTTCCAGGTAAATAATAATAAGAATAAATTAAAATGTAAAAACAATTGCTATTAAACTATGGGTATTATGATCAAATGAACTAAATAATATTAAGTAAATTGCAATAACCTTTTTCTTTTAGCTTTCTGAACAATATCATCAATTGTGGCTTGTAGCGATCCTTCATCATCTTCCTGCAAAACTTCCCTGAAATAGAAAAATAACTGAAACCTTAAAATCTTCAATTAAATTCCTAAATATATCTGGCTATTGTGTTCCAAAAGCATAATTCATTTGAATGGAAAAATGTAAAAATAAAGCATAGCCTATTAAGAGGTCAGCAAAAATTAATTTGTGTCCTGCTCTGCTATTATAACTGCTTTTGGCCGTTAAGAAGAAGGGTGAGGGGGGTCAGCACAGGTTGCAAGTCTGTTAAGGTTGAATTTATTGGTCCAAGCAGAGTGAGGTATCCTTAGTGGCCAAAAATGCTGTTAAACAGGATGGAAATTAATTGTGGATGGCCCTTACCCAAGTTAAGGCTACCTATAAGTAATACCATCTCACAATAACAAAAAATATGAACTGAATATTTTGCAATACAATAAAATAATCAAATATATATTTATTATAGACTATAGTACTGTATATAGATTGTTTTTAAAAATTGATGTTCTTTTCTTTTTTCATTTTTCAGGCAATAAATAAATAAATAATTAATTTAATGAATACCTATTGTAATAAATAATAAAATAAAATGATATAGACTAGACTAGGCCTTTTATTTACTGGTACAATATAACAGAAATTAACATTTAACAGTATACAGGTAGACTATATATATATCAAATTTATTGTTGTTGTGTTTGATGTTTAACAATTTTTTTATGAAAAGTCTTTACAGGGCAATATAGAATAATATTCATACCATGTCTTCTCATATTCACTCAGCCAACGATAGCCAGAAGGGCCACTGATACCGTCTTGATCGTCGGCCATATTGGGTTGGCGGCGGGAAATTAGACAAGAAGCATCGACAGTCCCCTGTGATCTGTGATAAATAATAAATTGTCCCATGCACCAATCTCGTTCCAAAAATATTCCTGGGGCTGATGCTGTTATTGTATTTCTTAAGAAAAAACTGGGTCCAACAGAAATGCATTGCGAAAAGTATCTCTCAAATTCTTTCCGGGAAAATTCCTTGACTTTTGGCGCGAATTTTAAAGCACAAAGTTTTGTGTGTTGTTTCTTACCCAGTACAACAAAGACAGATTTTGTAACAATAGTGAAGTTGACATGCCAATTTTAAAGCGATTAGCCACTCAAGACAAAGCGAATTCTCTCTAGCAGAAGATCAAAACATGGCTTTGCTTGTCTTGACTTTCTGCTTGAATGAATTTATAAAAAAATTGCATCTTAATTTAAATATCTTTGTTCACATTTGTTCATGGAGATTTCCTTCATATTGGGAAAAGCATGAAAGTTGAAGAATCCAATTTTTTTATTATTCCTGATATGAAAGAAATCTCCACGAACAAAGACATTTAAATTGATATGCAAAAGTAATAATCGCAAAAACTTGAAAAATGCAACAACAAAAAAATTTCAGAAACTTTTAACTGTCGAGATCCTTTTCGAAAAATGTCAAGAGGTGTGAATGTTATTAAATTTGGTTAGGAGAAAACAATGAGATCAATCGTTCAAAGATTTGAAGCGCGGTAGGCTGGATGCAGGCTAAAACATCAAACAGAGGACATGAAAAAAACAAATATTAATTAAAATAATTTCACTCTTCATACAAACATATCTGATGGTATCATCCTGTATAATCTCATAAATAAAATCTCAAGAATAAAATTGGAATTAATTTAATATTGCCTTTTCCGTCGTCATCCTTCAAAAACATTTTTGCGATATTCTTCATTTTCAACATGTTCTTTGAGGCTCTTTGATAATGTAAACAACTTGACATGATTTCCTAAATTTAACCCTTTCTGATAAATATTTTGAACAAATGGTTCATTATGGATACTACTAAATCTATTTGTAAATTAACACCTATAATTTCGTAAAGCAAACAGAGGAAGAAAAAAAGAGCTACCATGGTAACTCTTTTTCCGCTTTTCGTTTCGATTCAGCTTTTTCCTGATAATTATTATTAAAGCTACATGCTCTAGTCAAGATCAAAAGGAGAAAAAGCAAAGAAGAAGAAAGAAACTTATCTGAAGTTACTCATCTCGCAAAATTTTAAAATTTACAATAAAATAGTACAGTGAACACCTGCATAAAATAAACTCAATTCAAGAAACTTTAGCCTGAGGATTTTGAGAATATGAACCATACATAAGAAACCGACCTTAGCCTACAACTGGAAAAACGGTTTCTTATGTATATGGTGAGGTAATATAAAAATGGAGAATATTTTAAATAAAGACTCTGTCCTGCTTTGAGAATTCAATAGATATATTGATAATATCATATTCCCAAACCAAAATTTATCAATGTACTGACGAATTTACATTTATATACACATACATTATCATTCCCACTATATTTTTTGAAGTTTACAGAACATTTGCAACCAATTTAGTGATTTTTCAAATAAGAAACTCAAACCCTGGAAATTCATTTGGAACCTAATATAAGGAACTGCTTACCAGCCTAAACTGAAAAATCAAGTTTCTTATATGCATGTGTTTACAGTACATACTGTAGTCCTAATTGCATTCATTAATCAATTTCTCCTTCTTTGAGCTTCTTTACAGCCTCCATAAGCATTTGGTTACACAATGCAGCATACGGATTCATTTGGATAACTTGCGACTTTGCAAAAGAATTTCCCAAAGAAGCTGCCTTCTGGAAATCCTGAAGGGCACCTTCATTATCATTTTGAAACTTTCTCAAAAGTGCTCTTTGTGTAAATGCCTGTGCTGCAGCTTTTCCTTTCCCTTTGCTGAGTTCTATGGCTCTGTTTAAATCTTCTTTCGCTGCATCTGTGTTACCTGAAAAACATACAATACCAGTTGGCCTAAAAGCATTTTAAAATTTGAATGAGCAATTTCTGTTAAAACTTAAAACCAGGTTGTGCTTAAAATATTATTTGACAAGTAATGTGGCAAAAATACCTTAAATTGACTATTAGTAAAACTAGATACACTATATTTTACTATAAAATAAGTTGAAAGACATAAGGAAATAACTTAGGGAGATCTTTTTCAGCCATATTATGCCACCATTTTGATTTGACGAGTTTACCAATATATACAATTTAATCTTTTAAATGAAAATACAGTTTGATGAATCTTTAAATGAACTAATTTAAAGATTTCTCACAATTATGCTACAAATGTATAGGTTGACATGGGTGGAAAGTAATAAGAGTTTGGAGGCAATATAAAATCTTCAAAATGGTAGAGTTAGGGATGGGTTTTTTTTATGCTATCCTGATTGCAATTATTCCCAAATAAGGACAAAGGTAGTTTTCCTGGCCAAACCCCCTGCATTGAAAAATTTGCAATTATGCTACAACTGTATTAGTGTAGTAGATTGATAATAAATGGTTGAAAGTAACCAGAGTTTGAAAGTAATATCTCATTGTGTTTCTTATGAAATATTTATATTTTTGTCGAATCTGATTCTGATCTGTGAATGTTGTCCTAAATGTGAATAAATGTGAATCTTGAATCTTGTCATGTGGACACATGAAGGAATTGAACAACACAAAGTCAATATGGACGACATGAAGGTCCAGTCTGAGAAACGTGTCCGTTCCCGACAAGATTTTGCGCGTGCAGAGGCTTTACACATGTGTGTGCGCACGTGCAATTCTGAAAAAACTTCAAGTCACATGTGCACTTTTTTTCGTCACGCTGACTTATTTCCATTCATTCATAAAATTGGATGATGACCTTATAAGCAGGGTGCTGTGGCCTTGTTTGATTTGGAGACACAACATAATGTGAGATAATGAATAAATAATTTTTCCCACTGGCCATGTTACAAAATAAATTTTGCATTGTCCTTAAAGTGTGAGTTGCAGTAGATAGCAAAGGGACTCTAGTCTGTCTATAGTAGAGTATTGATCAATTGAGAGAATAAGTTGTGAAAGCAGGAAAGTATTAATATTTTCAAAAATACAAATTTTAAGTATTAATGGGCGTTGGCCATCATCTACGGAGTTCCAGAGGGTGTGGCCTGACAACTTATTTTGAGCCTCTGGCGTCAATGCATGCACACTGCTTTTCAGGTGTGCACATAACAAACCTATGATTTTATCTTGTGCGTGCACAGGCCAAACTCCTCAGACTGGATGAAGGTCAAAACTCCCAGACGATTTTTGGATATTGGATCTAACTAAAATGAAATGAAACGATAACCGTGCAGGGAAATTCTTTCAGGAAGAGAATTTCACCTTGCATTCGATACAATTGAGCTCTGTTGTTGTAGTTCGAGGCATGTAGTGGTGCCAAATTAATGGCATTGTTAAAAATTTGCAAACTTTTCTCTAAATTCCCAGCTTCTGCAGCATTCACTCCTTCGACCTCAAAACATTTTACTTGGTTCAGAAGAGACGGTTCAATTCCTTCATCGCATGTACAATCATTGTCGTTTTGTTGCTCAACAATATCTTCTCCGGATGGCAGGTTAGGGTTGAAAATTGCTTCAAGAACCAAATTATCTTTGTTTTCGGAAGCCATCTTGTAAAAAAAAAACCTGCATGATATTCTAAAGGAGAATTAAAATGACATTGGGAACGAGATTAGCAAGTTACAATTTCTATTTATGTGCTGCAAAAGACAGAATTACACACTGTGTATATTTCACACGCTGTTTTTTGCTGCTGCTAATTTTCTGTTCAAAAAGCATTAGAAATGAAATGAAAACGTTTTGATGACAGTCAAACCATGGTAATAAGTCAGAGGAACTTGAAAATCATGTGATCAACTGATGATGCGTTGTGTTGGCTTGATGATGTCTCACCAATGATGAAATGATTTCTTTTTGGACGTTGGATCTAACTAAAATGCGGAACACAAAACGAAGCGAGAAATGAAACTCGGAACGAAACACGGAACGATGGAGAGGGGCTCAACATAAAACAGATTGTTTCTTGTTTATTTCTTTATTTTCTTAAGATAAATTAGTTTAAATCTTTATATCTTCTTGCTTATTGTCAGTTTGAAAATTACAGAAAATTATTTATATCTCCCATCTTTTAATCTCTTTTATGAAATAGCTAGATCTCAACCATCAGAATTTTTAAACCCAACAGATGGGAGAGTTTTCGATCGCATACACGTTTATTTTTTTATAAGAAAGTTTTCTTCAGCCCGGCCTTCAGACTTTCTTAGCTATTTCCTAATTTCAGCATTAAAATTTTCTTAGTGATGGAGAAGATAAAATGCTATAAATATGCTACATTTCTCCAAAAAACCCTCAACGTCATAACATCAACTATAGAAGAAAACCCAACAAACAGAGTGCAATTAGTCAGGCAAAGAAAACCCAACAAACATAACTGAATTAACTATGCAATTTTAGCTATAAACAAATAATTTCGACACCATCTATTTCGTCTGGTTCAATATGATCATCCGCACGTCAATTTCCTTTTGAAATTTTGAAAATCTAAATTTTTCAACTTTCTTAGGTTTCAAAGATCCAGCCCTGAACTTTCTTAACTTTTTGAAGAACCGAGCAACTTTCTTATAAAATACTTTCTTAAGCTCTTTTTTTAGGAGACCAGTCTTTTCTGCTATAGTTTAAAAATAGGGGGGGGGGCATTCACCTTTTGTAAAGAATGTGCAAAATTTTATAAAGTCAATTTAAAAGTGTAAATTTCTTATTTCATAGCACGGTATTGGATTTTAGGAAATCTTGGCACTGAGACATGTTCTCAATTCTTATTTTTTTTTACAATTTGAGCCTTGATGTTCTTATAAAGTGAGGGTCGTACAGGGGGTCATGTTCCCGTGTTCCTTTGTAAAATTTAGAATGTTCCCTGGAATGTACATAGTAATATTTTCCCATGTTCCCTGCTAAAAACTAAAATTTTCCAAGTTCCCATTTTCCCTGCTAAAATAGCCCATGTTCCCTGGTACCCATCTATAGTGTGTTCTTATAAAAAAAAGGAGTGTATTTGCATGTCATCAGCATCGCATTTTAAATAATCTTGCTCCAAGACTATTCCGTGCCTTTTCAAAATAAGTAAGTGCCTTTTCAAAGTAAATGAATGCCTTTTTAAAGTGAATGAATTATTTCGTGCATTCATTATGAAATAGTTTTGGAGCCAGGGAGCAAGGCTGATTTTTCTCAGTTTGTTTTGCTTCTCGTTTTGTTCCGCGTTCCGCATTCTAGTGAGAACAGTTGCCTCGTTTTCGTTTTGACAATGATCTTCACTCTTTTCAAAAGTATCAAGAAAGGAGGTAGTTCTTTTCTTGCTTCGCATCGTGCAACTTTGCCTATCAAATTGAAAGGTTTCTTGAAGCTGAAAATCAAGTAAAACAGAGGAAAGATGCCTCTTGATATCCCTTCCGTTCCGCTCAAGGTATTATTTTGATATTTGTCTGGGTGTTGATAATTACGTGATACTTTACGTGTGTATAAATAATATATGCAATTTTTAACAACATGAAGAGAGAGATGAACGACAACAATGCATTATCAAACAAAGGTGTGTCCCATCAGTCTTAGATGTATCTGTGTGTGTGGAATCATTGAAATTTATTTTCACACGACACAATTCAAGAGAGAATTACTATTATGTGAAAATCTATCATGTCTTTCTTTAATTATTGTCCCCTTGTCTAGATGTTTGCAGGCTCAAAAGCAACAGGATGGTAAATAAGCTTACTCATATTGGCTTTACCTTCTCTTCCTCATCTGGTATATGAAATATGTTCCTGATCTCTATTGCACCTATCATTTGTTGTCCCTACCCTAGGGGGGGTGATCCACGGGCTATAGATAAGATATTTATGCCCATGGACGAGTCATTGATAGTTAGAGAAGCACACCCCTGGGGTGAGGTGCACATTTTTTTTCTTCAAAGAAAATATCACACAACACTCAGCAAACTTTTAGCAGTCTAGAGGGCACATACACAACACATTGTTGGCACAACAATTTTGCACAGTTTACCCATTTTTCTGTGCAAAAGGACATTAAAATTGTGTACCTGCGCAAAAGACAAACTTTGCATCTGGTTTGGCTGGACATTATGCAAAATAATTAAGATTTTGGGCTAAAATACAGTTCATTGGTATGATAATCATATCATTTTTTCCACAGTATTTCCTGATTGCACATTTTGTATTTGTGACATGGTAAGTGAATTTATACTTGTTTGATTTTATAGTTTAAAAACTTATTTTTGTACACTAATAAATTTACAATTAGATAAATTAATTGGTAAACACATTTTTATAATTATATGAAATGCTAGGGCTCATATTTATGTCAAATGTTTTCGGTATATCAGAAATTGTTTACGTTAAGTACTAAAATGCGATGCATGTTAGATATATTTTTGAAAAGGTTAGAGGACAGCAAGTTTGTAAAAAGTCAATCCAAAAATAAGAACAATCCAAGGTTCATAGAAAAACATTCCAGAAGATCAATTCAGGTGTTGTTACAATTGTACCTTGTGAAACAAATCCTTATTTTCACAACATTTTTATGGTCTTCGAAAATCTTAAAAATAGCTTGCATTTTCTAAGCCATTAGTTTTTCTTGGTCAGATCTCATCCCTTCCAAGTTTAAACTTTGTGAAATTTAATTCAACAACATTAAACTTGTTGAATTTGAGGACCTGTTTTATGGAAAATCCTGGTGTATGAGGCCACCCCCATATGGAGTACCAAAATAGAATCCTTTGTAAAGTGGACTCCTTGCATAAACCAAGTGCTGAATTTGGAGTCAAATTTTGGTACTCAGAAGCTCGACTTATGCACCAGGATTTACTTGCAAGCCCATGTTTAGTTTTTGGTAGCTTTTTTTGTTCCGTTTCGTTCCTTGCAGTGCCAACTTTGAGATAAAATTTTATTTTGTCAAAATCAGTAATTTATTTGATAAGTTTATGAGAAAAAGTATGTCTTGCAAACACCAAAACCTTTTTTGACTCACCCATTTGCCTCATACTTTGAACCAATATTTAAGCTGCAGAAAAAATCTATTCATCAACACTCAACTAGGCAATCTAATTGTGGTGATTTGTTCTTGACTCATAGAAACAGTCTTCAGTATGGCTTGAGGCCTATTTGATATCTGGGGGCAAAAATGTGGAATGATCTACCAGTAGCAATCAGAAATTAATAAAAGAAATCATGGAGCTTGTTTACAAACTCCCTGTAATGCTATTCAAAAAATAAAATTACTTGATTGATTTTCTGCTTCATGACTGCAAACTCGAACCATTTCAATTAAATAATATATGATCTTAGGAAAGGGGTTGCTCTCTTCTTGTTAGTTCATCTACTTTGAGAGTTCCTCCTTTAAGAAATTCCACTATAAACAAATAAATGTGATTGTGATGTAATATTATTTCTACCTGATGTAACTTTGTTGTAATTTTTAATTTTGCTTTGTTAGAGTATTGCCTAGTATGTAGTATGGAATTTTAAAATTATAAACTGAACTGAGCAATTTAGATTTCACCAATAGTTAGTTGGTTGATTTTACAAAGCTTCACAAACAAATTTGTTCTCTTCTGGTTGCATTATTTCGCTGTTTTTCTTCAAATTTACAACTGTACCAGATGTTTGTGTATTCCTTACAATATTTATAATTTATGTTTATCAGGGCTGCATTAGTACCATGGTTACAAGAATGTTACATTTACTCAAATTATTTGGTTTTGATCATTGGTTTATGGGCAATGAAAGATAAGAACTCTATGGAGCCAATGCAATTTGTAAGTTCTGGTTTTGAAGATTTTATTTTTTGTTAGAACTAGGCACACCAGACAACCTTACATAGGAACAGTAAATAGGGTTTAGCATTTAGATTTTCTTAGGGTTGACTGTTTAATATTAATGATTAAGAACATTTGTATGTGCTGAGTGGCCCACCAGGTACAAGTTGCTCTGTTTGCTTTGATTGACTATATATTGTCAGGCAGTTATGAGTAAATTTCATAGACTGTATATTGTCAAGTAGTTGTAATAGTTAAAGTCTTTTTCCAGCTCAGAAATTGAATTGAGCAACCATTTGCTCACATCAGTTTATTTATTCGCACCTGGCGATATTGAAATTAATTGATAAATTTCCATAGAAAGCTACCAAAAAGAAATAATTATTAGAAATTCCAAAGCAGTCCACATTTTTAACCATTAAATAAAGTGTTTTGTTACTTAATTATCTTCATTTTTTAGCTCCTGATAAATGCTTTTCAGTGAAAAATCACAGCACAGTGGTTATCTGTTATCTGTTTTGCAAAATTTGCTCTTCGATGAAAGAAACCAAATGTTTGCATTAACGTCTGTGTTCTCACAAGCTATTGCCTGTGCTCCATTTAAAGGTCTGAAAGAATATACTGCATTTTGCGATCTTATTCTTGATTCATGACAAAGCTGTCATGTCAAAAGATATCGAACAGTGCAACTTGTTTTCGTCCACTCAGTATATTTTTTTGTCTTGAATGTTTAGAAAGTTTCTAGATAGTTCAGACACTGTATTAATAGTAATTATAAATCTTTCTAGTTGCTTGGAGCCCATCTGTTTACAATTTTGAATGACATCATTTTGCTAGGAATGTGGTTTGAGTTTGGAAATCGTCTTTATCGTAAGTTTTTTCAATGCATGTTAGTAAGCTATAAAGAATTTAATCCACCTAAACTTTTGTCTGTTTTTTAATTGCATACTGTACGTTGCAGCAGTATAATTTCTTTAACTTACTTTCACTTTGGTCGATCTCCCAATTTCTTTCAGTGTATTATCATTTAAAATTAAATTGAATTTGAATCACAGAATAACAGTTGTTTTCAAATGGTTTTTTCTTCACTAATGCATTTTCAATTTTCTTTTTCACAGTAACAGCATCTTTTAGATTTACAGCATCGTATCTTTTCTTCAAAATTGTTAATATATATAGTACATGACTTGTCTTCTATTTACTATTTACTATGTATTTTTGTTCTTGTAATAAATATATATATTCCTAGTTGTTTGCCGTTTGTTTTCTGTAAGTAATTTGTCTATATTTATTCTTCCCTTTATCAGATTTGTTTTTAAATTAAAAGGTAAAAAAGTGGACATTAAAATTTTTTCAAAATATGTTTTCTAAATTTTTGAAATGCTTATTATGACAATAAAATAATTGGTTGTGAAGTTGCAAAATTCTTAACTTTTATGAAGAATGGCTATTATCAACCTCATTCTGAAGGTAAGCACGAACACGTAAATTTATATTTGTTAAAAACTAGAAATACACTATGTTGCTTTATTTGTTTGATACATTTTCTTGATAATTTACTGTTCATCACCTATTTAGAGTATTGTCGCCCTGAATTGAACATTGCTTTGAAATGAATGCCACCCTGAAGTGAAGCACCGTTGTATTCTCGATGACCTCTTTAACTTTTCGAGAGCTGCTGTACGTTTTAACTTCAACCCAAATGCATTATTTATAAGATTAATTGTTTCCAAAACGTCTAGAGAATGAACTGATGTAAAAAAGAAGATGTTTCATTTCAGGGCGACATTCATTTCAGAGCAACGTTCCATTCAAGGCGACCCTGATCGCTGTCTTCGTTTTTTCCTCATTTTTATTCATCTAATTTTATAAGAATTGAAAAATGTGTTTTTCTGCAGCCAGTCAGTGCCTTATTCATATACAAGGAATACCAAAGTCGAGGTTTGAATTACATTTTAATTTAAATTGTGTTTTCTGGTTTGATTGTTTGTTATTGCTGTATTAACCCTTTCACGACCGTATTTATTTCAAATTAACAGGCAAATCCTATCTAATTTGCATTTTGCTGGGGATAGCATATACAAACTAACGCAATTAAAAAATGAACTTATGTTGAAACGACCCTTCCAGGGGTGAAATGGTTTAGTACTTTTATTATGGTACCAAAAGGGGGTGGAAAGCAATCTGGTCCAGACCTATGCCTCGAGGGACCTCAAAATTGTATAAAATTATGTGTATTGTTGTTTCTGGTGATAGACTGGGACCTGACAAACTTTTTTACGCGTAAATTTTATGCTGATTGACGCTTTTCTTTTGTGTGTGACTTTAAAATTAAGTAGAAATTTTAATAATCATCATAATAATAACTGCTACCTCGCTCTACCAACAGGCAAATTTTGTAACAACAGTGAAATGGACAATTTCAAAGCGATTACCCATCAGAGAAGCGAATTCTTTCAACTGGAAAATCAACTTTCAACTCTATGTTTTGATTTTCAGGTTGAGGGAATTTGCTTTGTCTTCAATGGATAATCGCTTTGAAATTGGCGTGTTGATTTCACTACCGTTACAAAATTTGCCTATGTTGGCTCTACCTAATTGGCTCTACCTAATATGCATATAATTGTAATTAATATGCATGTTTTCAATATTTTTTGAGAAAATCCATTTGCTGTTTACAAATTTGAATCCATGATGCAATTTTTGTTTGATTTTTATAATCAATGTTTTTTTTACAGGTGCAAGTGAATCACCATACGAGGATCTTTCTGGTGGTGGTGCTGGGGCTGGCCAAGGTCCTCCCAAACAACAACTACCTGATTCTGCTCCTCCATCCTACATACCTTCTGGAGGTGGAGGCTACATGCCGCCAACAAGTGCCAATGCTCCTTACTCTCAAGGGAGTTACTGATTTTGGTATTTAATTTGCATATACATTTCTAATCTACATATATTAATGTTTTTGACCATTTTATTGCGTTCACTCAATTACTTATGTTGAATTTGAAAATCTAGCGAGGGAAATTAAAATTTGTTTGAAGTGGTGAAGGTTCGAGATAATGGGCAGTCGAGATGGTGGATGTGAACTACACCTCGAAAAACTGAATTGTTTAATTTAATCTTTAAATGTTTTACTAAACTTTTTCACTATTACATATGCCATATAAGTAAAGGTAATAAAAATTAAAGGAACTTTCGATAATTTGCTTTGAGGTCAAAATTTAATATCAAATAATACCAACATATTAACAAATACATTTTTAAGTTTAGGTTAAGCAGTGATTGAGAAAGCATTCGAAGAGAACAATTATTTTTTACTTGCTTTCCAATTTTATTTTTCTATTTCCTTTTTTGTTATTTTAGGTGACATTGATGTTATTGTATTTGATAAGAACACTCGCACAACGCTATTGAATATTGTGATTTCTATATTGTTTTGGTATTTGCATAAACAACGTATGGTCAGGCCTGCAGCATTGTCAGACATACAGCCAGTCACTATAAGTAGACACGTTTACACAAATGAACACTGCTGTTAAACAGACTTTATTTTGAAGTGGGTTTTGATTGGCATAATGCATGACTCATATATATTTTTTTGATGCATTGTTTTAGTTTGTTTTAGTTGAAAGGTTTAGATTTAAGACGGGTTCATGTGAGGTAAGACATAGGAAACAATTTAAATTTAAAGAATAAATTTTTCAAAATTTTCAGAAAAATACTTCAGAAACAGCGATCAAACTTTTAAACGATCAGAAAAATTTTGGACCATCAAACTTTTTTTAATGATAATTTATTATTTCAAGTTTCGCAAAATTGGATAAGTTGTTAAGGTGGACTAATTGTAGCTTTGGGGAACGAGAAAATTAATTTTTCTGCTTTTATTTTTAATAATATTTACAGTCCCCACAATATTATTAAAGATACTTTTTTATGCTTCTGGAGAATAGCTATTTAAGTCACACTCACAACCAGGTTTTTCAGACATGTTTTACGTTAATGTTTGCACAAAAGTCTTCTTCAGTATTTTTGGACAAATGTTTTTGAACTGGGTTGCAGTTGTATTTTGCCGTTGTGTCAAGCTAAATTTTAGATAACTTTGCATTTTATGATAAACTTGGTTTTGTTTTGATGTAAATTCTGTTATTTTGTGCCATGTTCTTGTACTGGATTTCTTATTAATGCTTGGAATTGTTATTGCGATACAATTCAAATATTTTTTATTTATTGATAATCACTGTGCATCACGAAATCAATCCTAGGTATCTTATAAATGATGATATCGAAGATACGGAACACTCATTGTTGCTCTGCCATTCTTATCACGCTGAACGAAAAGACGTTGTCACTGGATTCCTTACAATAGTGCTGACGTTTGGATATGCCAACCTTTCGAATAGCGATGTAACACATCTTTTACTGTATGGGGATAAAAAGTTACTAAGAAATGTAGCAGAAAAATCTGCGAGTTAACGTTGCGTTACGTCAACAAAACTGGTCTGTTTGATAATTTCAAACACTTCTATACTCAATGTAACCACTAAATCCCATCTTGTATATTTTCTTTTTTCTTTGTAGTAGGTACGTAGGTATTTTTATGTAATTACATTTTCTGTGTAATAGCCACTGGGTGACCTGGATAGATATTGTCTTTTGCTCCCCGTTGTATAATCCTTATACTGTTGTAAAGTAGTTTGTGGGTAACGTTATTTTCATCGTGTATTGTAAATTTTTAAGGGAATAAATGGAAAAAGTTAGCTTTGTTCCTGGGAATATATTTCAGGTAAGAAACAACCAAATTTTTAGTGGAAATTCGATACGTTTATACACCATTAGCAGCTAAATGGGATTTTTGAGATTCATATCCCATTTGTAGCGTTTGAATTCATATCGCATTTGAATGTAGTGCTTTAATTATTTGAATCCTTTTGGAGTTAGTCATATGTTGACCTAAGATGATTCTATTGTCATTTTGTTTGAAGCATCGAAAACTCAGAAAAGCAAGGAAGTAAGCAAGGAAGGTACCAGGAGTATTTCCTTAGGAAACAAATTTGGTTCTAGCTTTTTAACTTGCATGCAGGACTATCAGATAATGGAAAATATATTAAAATCTGGTTTACTATTCCTCGGTGCCAAGAAATTTAAAGTGTGAGCTTCTATATATGAAAACAATATCAAAATGAATTGTTTTTGTTTAGTGTGCGATCGACCTTGTTGATCTTATTCAAAAACTCGTATTTTGAAAAGTGACGTCAGAACTCTATGTTTGGTCACCAGATCACCAAACATTTTGCCGCGTTAAATGTTTGCGATTGGCTAATAATTTGCACATTATTAGCATAAATTTATCTCGCCAGTTTTGCAAGTCAATTTGCAAAAGGCCTCCGTCCGAAAATGGCAGCCAGAGCAACCACTTCTGTGTTAAAGCAGCTTGGTGCTGCAAAGGTAGGTTTTACAAACTTTAAAATATTATAAAATGGCTGTTGAAATGTATTATTGCCTCAGCAAAAAAATCTACGATGGATATTTTCTTAAACTGTGCAATTATGAGGCTTTGATTCGACAAAACTCAAGTTTATTTTTACTTGTTTCAGGCCGTTTTTCAGAGATGAGGATTTTGCTGTGCCATTTAAGAACGTTTTTGTTTATTGATCAGTTAAAGCTCAGGGTAATATAATAGCATGATGACATAGTGACAAAAATGCATAATAATGCATGGATTGCAATTGCATATACCATCACATCAGGTTCTGAATGCCAAACTTAATCAAAACTTAATTTGTTTATTTTCCGTTAGATAGGTGGTTAGTTAGGGCTTAGGGGATGGGCCAGGTTTTAGGTTTAACCGACAAATTCTGCTCAGTGTGATTAAAATCTTTTGTCAATCACCCCCCAATATAATTGATGATCACTAAATGAAGAAGAGAAGGTTGATGCACACAGACAAATTCTGCTCAGTGTGATTAAAATCTTTTGTCAATCACCCCCAATACAATTGATGATCATTAAATGAAAAAGGTTGATGCACACAGATAATTTTTTAAAATTATTAACAGGTTCTCAAGAGAGAAGTCCAAACAGCAGCCAAAGCAGTTTCTTCAAATCTGAAAACATTTTCAGTTTACAGATGGGTAGGGAAGCTTTGAAAGGCATTTTGTTGTTTTTAATTATTTTTAATAAAATTTGAATGGAGAAATATACACTTGTACTTCCGCAAGTAATTTCTGCAAATCTTTTATCAAATACAACAAAGTTTCAATTTTCTTGATTCTTAAAATATAAAATTGCTACACTCTTGCTTTGAAAAACATCATATCTTATCACCATTTCTTAAACCGACTCCAAATTTTCCCCCTCTACTTGTTGAAGGCACTGCTTAAAACTTACAGTGAATTTTTCAATAAAAAAAAACAGTGAAGTAATTTTTAAATTTTAATTCTAATTGAAAGCCAGTGAAATGAGCTTTGTTGTGCAAGTTTGTTTGATTGAGACGTATCACACTTTATGCCACCATTTTGAACAAGTTAGTGCAATACTTTGCTCATTGAGTGTTTATTAGAAACTCACTAGAAAATACAGCATAGGCTGATTCAGTAAGTTCATGCCATTTGACCAATATTCTGTCTTGCATTGTAAAAGCAGTTCCATCTGCAATGTTTTCAAATCATCTGCAGGTTCATTTTATTTCAAAATAAATAATTTTTTCAGAGATTCATTAATTAGTGAAAACAAATTTGTTTTTACTTACTTTTGAGTCAATCAAAATATCATCAACATATGTATATGATAACAAAATGCAGTTTACTTTTTTGGCAACATCTGGAAAGAAGTTATTTTAAAAATTGGCTCATTACTTTACAATCAAAACCAATCAAACAGCACAGCTTCTTTTTTGTCCTCTGTATATTTTAAATATCATTTACTCCATTTTTGTTAGGATCCAGAGAAGCCAGGTGACAAACCACGTATGCAAGATTTTCAGGTTGACATGAACGAGTAAGTGAGGAGATATGAAAAAAACATTGGCTTGATTTGTTTGCAATTATTTAGTATTTACTTGTTCTAAAATTCAAGTTTTATATGCAAGCAAACAGAGATTTTGAGCCTAAAGTGAATTTATTTATAAATTCGCTTTAGGTTCAAAATTTTAAAAACAAAGTTGTACACACAAATTTTGGCTTCAAAATCTCAAGAAATTTAATTTTTTAATTTCTTTGACATTGAAAATTAGATCAAATATTCTAAAAATGACTTAAGCTATGGGTTTAGAAATTTAATATTGTAAGAATATTTTCCCAAAAGCTTTTGTGCTGAATAGAGATTTGTAAAATTTTGTCGTAATTATTTTTTTATAGCTGTGGTCCTATGGTGCTAGATGCTCTCATTAAAATCAAGAATGAAATGGATCCAACATTGACTTTTAGAAGATCCTGCCGCGAAGGTACCACTTTTCATATATTGTCAACAACATTTTTAAGAACTATTCTTCAAATTTGGCAAATAGGAATTATGAGTGCATTTATAGTTTTGCACACCAAAGTTCCACAAAGATGGTTACAAAGTCATACCAACCCAAAACAGATTGACAGGACACAATGTTAAATTCAAATCAAATTTATTCATAGAGCATACTTTAATTAATATATACAGCATGTATATGACCCAGGGAAAGCTGCACTTAACAAGCCTTATGCCACATGACATCATGAAAAACACCCGTTTTCAGAGCCTCTAAAGATCTTTGGTGAGTGAGTTCCAGAATGCATCTGAGGAAATGCACTTGGGAAGGGGAAATAAGTAAAAAAATTGATTGTTACTTTTATTTTCATTCTCCAGGAATTTGTGGGTCATGTTCGATGAACATTAATGGCTTAAATACATTAGCTTGTATCTGGTAAGAAATTTTTAACTCTCTGCATAGCTATAACCATTGTGTTCCTTTCTCCATCGAAGATTATGATTACATTGTTTCAAACTTATGCATTGTTTTTATATATAGCAATTTCACATGGTTCAATGATTTTCAATGGAATTAGGATTGTTTTGATTGCGAAAGGAACAGGCTGAATGTAAATTGGTACATTTACATTACCCATAAATGTAACATGTATGATGGAATGTTATACAGTATTTGTATACTCCTGGCCACTCGAACCATCAAGGGACCAAAGGAATTAGTTTGAGATAACAAATGTTTGAGTTGTTGAGGGAAATTTCAATACTGAAATGTTGCACAGAACATGCTATAGAAATCGTTTGAGTTATTGTTCAAGTGAAGCAAGTTTAAGTTATCAAGGTTCATTGATACATTCAGTTAAATATAAATGGTTACATTTATATTGGTAAGCTGTTAAGAAGTGTTATATCTTTTACAACAATGAATGAATAGTTGTCATTATTTTGGTTTTAGTATGAATTTGCGTTTTATCAATGATTGTTTTTTATAGCAAAATTGATGAAAAAGCAAAAACCAAGATCTATCCTCTTCCACATATGTATGTTGTGAAGGATTTGGTGCCTGTAAGTTTATATTTTTTGATTTTTCCATTTGTTGTAAATAATTTTTTTTTGCTGCTGTTTGTAAATGTCAACAAATGACAGGAAACAAAATCTCTCACACACCAGCCAAATACAACTCTTGCCAAGCATCCACTATTTAACAACAAAAAACATACAAAACCTGACCAGCAAATAACACTGAGAGGTTGTAATTAATACTGGGTAGAAAACAATTTACAATTGACCAGTTCAACCGTTGAGCACAATACTAGGATGATGGCTGACTATATGGAGTTAAAATCAACATCAAGTACTGCTTGATATTGGTAAAACTAATGATGATGTTGTTTTGAAAGGAGTGTATTTTATGAAGAGTTACTAAATTTTTCATGAAATTTAATTTGATGCTTTTAGAAAGCTCTTTTGTTTGTCAAAGTTTTGTTTGGATTGTAACCTATGCTCAGAGTACTTTTGTAGATCTAGTTAAATTTTATAAATTTTCGTTCAGGATATGACAAACTTTTATGACCAATATGCAGCCATTGAGCCTTATTTGAAACAGAAGACTTCTAATACATCAGGGAAGGAGAATCTGCAGTCCATCGAAGACAGAAAGAAATTAGTAAGCAATATTAAAACCTTTAATTTGAAATAAAATCTCGTTATTTTAATACTTGGATTAAACTTTAGTTTGATTTTGTAACAAACTTCACTTTGAAAGTTTGGATAGGAATAACACACAGCCAATGATAACTTTCAATTATTTTGCAAATGGCTGTTGACCAGACAGATGATGTTGGGGCTTTGTTTGCCAAATTACACAATAATTGAAATGATGCACTTCTGAAAGGATGCAAGGCCAAAAACTCTTCAACAACGAATTGCTCTGTTTTTTCTCAGACTTTCGACCACCAACAATATCTCCGCTCATACACTTGCATTTTCCCTAAATGAGGTCTCAAATTTTATATTGTATTGGTTTTTAGGATGGATTGTATGAATGCATTTTGTGTGCTTGCTGTAGCACTTCTTGTCCAAGTTACTGGTGGAATGGTGACAAGTATCTTGGTCCTGCTGCTTTAATGCAGGCTTACAGATGGATGATTGACAGCAGAGTAAGTAATGTACTTCTTTTTATTTCATTATTTTACTGTAGTATTATGTATTTTTTGATAATAATGAAATGGTGTTCTATATTGTGTTTGTATAGGGAATATAAGATACTTTTTAGTCAGTTAAGACTATTAAAGGAAATAAAATTTATATCAAGCCAGACAAAGTGACAGAGACAGCCAGAAAAGGTGGGTTGTGACAGAGATGAATATCTCACTGACTTTGACTATTTAGACGACATAGCCTGAACGAAAATGCTCAAGTTAAAGTCGGTATGTATCTATATACCAAGAAAT
Source organism: Phacellophora camtschatica (assembly GCA_036873815.1). NCBI lineage: Eukaryota > Metazoa > Cnidaria > Scyphozoa > Semaeostomeae > Ulmaridae > Phacellophora > Phacellophora camtschatica. The sequence continues at coordinate 20,684 of JAYJMH010002633.1, forward strand.
CAGTGTACATTGCAGCAAATGAGGGAGTTGATCGTCCACCTATTTGTTCCATGGATGGTTACACGAAAATTAAGTCAATAACTTTAAATGCCTTAGGTCTGATGTAGCAGACTCCAGAAAGGACTTAGATGAGGAAGTCTTTGCATGATCGGCTTGATGGCACATACACTCGGCTTCTTGAGAATTCAAAACATCAGCTAGTGGGAACATAGAACGAAAGCAGAGATCTACGGAGACATGTCACCTATATTTCTGACGTAATTTTCTTAAAGCTATCTTTCACAGCCAGAGGAAGGAGACCAATAAACTACATCGACTGCATGACTTGAAACATCAATCATGATACAGCTTACAAGTCTAACTGCATCGGAGATAGAGATGCATCCGAGATAGAGTCCAGAATGCAGCACCATGATTCTCTATCAGTTATCAGAGTCTGCATGTCAGTTATATCATGATTGTTAGAGTAATTTCAAATGGTAGAATCTCGAAGGAAAAACTTATCATTACTTTGAAGTGCTAACAAGGCATGCGATCCACAGCACGCCAGCAATTTTCAGAATGCAAGGTCTGATATTAGTAAAGTTTTGTCACATATTTTTTTTTCATTTAAGGACGATTACACAGAAGAAAGGCTTGAGAAAATGGATGATCATTGGTCCGTTTACAGATGTCATACAATCATGAATTGTACAAAGACATGCCCTAAGGTGATCATTTTAAACCTTTTCTAGGTGATATTTACTTAAATCTTTATTATAACAGTCGCCGGCAAGTGGTTCAAATATGTTTAACCTTTTCAGATCACAAAAAATCAAATCGGCATTAGAATGGTATACGTTCCTGTAGTGATAGTTTAGCACCTCATAACGCTTGTAATGACAACAATTTGTAACGATTTTATGATGTCAAAAGCATTGCTTTGAAAACGGGGTTCTTGGTTTGGTTCAATTTTGTTTATGGAGTGAATAATAGCATTGAAATCAGTAATAAATAATATATTTAATATTTAAAAATGTACAATAGTAAAAATCAAGGCTTTGCATGTTTCCAACCCAAAAACATTAACATAAATTGGTTGCTAATTACTCTAAAATCGATTGTATATCCACCAATATATGTTGAATATTTGAAATTATCTCAAAGCGAAAACCAGAGGTCTCTGCATAATATAAAAACATTGTTGAAATTTGTGTTAGAACCACGAAATGAAAGTCTTTGATACTAAGAACCCTAATTTCAAATCTTAAAACCCTTTGATGCAATGCGTGAAATAAAAATGTTTGATACTAAGATATGTATGTAGTTATTCTATTGAGAACGAAAGTGATTTTGAACCTGAAACATTCTTAATGAAATTTAAAGTTATTTTTTAGTAATATACTATGTATAAATTTTGTATATAATTTGAACTTGATACCTTTTTTTAGAATCTGAATCCTGGATTGGCAATTGGTGAAATCAAGAAAATGATGGTTCTAGAAAGACCACCAAAGAATGCTACTGCTTCATCTTAGAACTTTTAAAAATCGTTTGCTTGCTGAGATCTGCCTTTTAAGTGTTAATCTGCACATTTTGTTTTGGTAAAATTTCGAATGTTTGCTCTTTAAAAACGTATCACGAAGATCGTGGCAGAGGGCATAAATGAAAGCCTAGAGTATTTCAATGTTCATAATCTATTTTTGAGGAGAATTTTTTCTTGGCGTTTATTTACAAAGCAGTAGTTTTGACCTCGTCTAGCTTGGTAAAATTTTGAATGTTTGCTTATTTTTATTGAAAAGAATTATTGAAAAACTTAAAGATTTGACAGATGATTTTTGGCATAAATGAAGCACAGATGATTTCATTACTCGTAATACATTGTTAAGCAGAAATCCCTCTTTGTGTATCTTCGCGAATTACTGACAAAATTACCATTTATTATGAATATGTACTGCTTATAGCATGGGAATTTATTAAAAATTTTAGAAGATCTTTTCTTCTTCAGAGTTTTTTTCTACTGAACTTTTCATGTTCTGTGTGTGAGTATACTTAACTTTGATGAAAGTTTAGTGATTTAAATTTAACATTTGGATTCAGCTGTTATTTTTGCCTCTTGTCTTTCCTTTTTTCGACGTTTTGCTATTTTTTTCAACTTTTTGAAGTTAGCATTAAATATCGAGTGATGACCAATTTTGAGTGATTGTAGACTTGCTCCAAGTCTATTCTATTTCATTAAACAGTGAAAATAAAAAGTAATCTAGAGTGATGGGGACTCAGCTCTTTTGTTGTCGACTGGAAATGTAAGCAAAGTTCGCTAGAAGGTGGGATGTACTTTTAGTCATGTGAAACGAATAAGCACTACGATTCTTAAAACCCATGATTGAACAAAATGTCATGCGAAGGAGCGCGGCTCCTGACGTAGCAAGTTGGGGAAAAAAAAATAAAGAATGGCGGACGGTGATGAAAATGAAGCCGAGTATATTTTGAGAGGAAAACAAGCTTTAAAGGGAATAGATGACAAGAAAGAAGTTTCCCAATGGACTGAACATTGTTACGGGATATGGCTGAACGATGCAGACGCTGATAATGATACGAAAAATAATCAAGTTTGTTTAGGAATAAACATTGTTCATATCACAAAGGTTTTTATTTATTTTAGTTTAGTTTAGGCCCTTTTTTATCTTTTTAAAATAAAAGATTGGCTTGGACTTAAGCTAGCCAAGAAAGTTTGTGCTTTGCACACACCATATGCATCACATATGCATCACACATTCCTCCAGGCCTGTGAAACTTCCAGAAATGTGTGCATGATCCAGTTTGCAGAGTAAGGCATTGGCGCACCCAAGATCATATAGACAATGTGCCGGAGGCGCACCTGGGCCCCAATTGCAGTGCGGCGCAGCGGAAATTTTTTCAAAACCACACCCTTTTAACTACTGGGAAACACCCCTTTAACGCTAACATCATGTAAGAAACGCCCCTCAGAAAGCTGTAATAACCCGCTCTATCAACATTTTTACAACATTAGTTTAATGCCTGAGGAGCAGTACCCTTCGAAAAAAAATATTGTTAGGCATATATGATATATTCGCAGTCCTCTTGAAAATCAACTATTTGATTGATGAGATGAGTGACGTTCCTGGAATCAATTGAAATTAAGTGGAAACACGCACCGCACCGGGATTCTTTTACAAAATAAGGAAGACGCACTGTGAAAATATTTGGGATGGCGCACCTGAATGGCGCACCCGACCAATTTTTGGGATTTTGGCGCACCCGCACCTGCGGTACGGGTTTGTTGGCGCACCCAAGATCTTGTCAAGATCGACCATACTCTGCAAACTGGCTTGACACATGGACAGGAGTTACCACCCCCCCAGCGTGGGATTTAGTTGTTGCTGTAACAAAATATTTTACTCATTCCATTCTTTGATTTGGAGGCATCTAGTCTAGTGTATGGAAACAAGTTTGACTTGTTTTACCCTGCTCCCTCCTTGTAAGCAAAATAACCAGAAAAAGCTGATAAATGTTTTTGGTTTACCCTCTCTCTTCTAAGTACATACATACCTTACTGGTTTCTCCCTTTATTGTATTTGCTCTAGTAGTAAGAAGTGCTTTGTTTTAATAACCCTGCCCCATAATAATAATAAACCCCTCTCCTTATTATGGTTGTAACAACACAGATAAAAATGGATTTGGCTACCCAAATTAGAAATTTTCTCATGCATACAAAATGCAGGCTAAATAAAAGCAAGGGATACATCACAAATCTTTTAATAACTTCCCATGCTATTGTTAATTTTGCCACAATTATTTTATGAAATTTCCAATCTGGTAGCTAAATACCTCTTCCTGATAAACACCAATGAGAGTTTGCTTGGTCATATCTACTTTTCATTTTCAGCTTTAATGGAAACAAAGGAAATTTTAGAAATTTATTTTAAAGAACTTGTGAAAAACTGTCAAAATTGTCTTACCAAATAATTGTCAAATCAAGAAATATTTTATCACATAATTTTTCATTTGAAATACCATCTCTCAAATGAATGCCTTCTAAATGCATAAGCGTCAAATTGTTGCATGATAAGGTGATTATGTGAGAAGAATGTGTATGTTTACGTACAAAGAATGAGTATATAATAAAGTGATGTGGAGATGAAAAATTCCATTGGGAATCAAAAACATTTAACCAATAAAAAATGAAACAAAACAAAATTGCAATGTTATGCATTAGCAGATCATTCTAAATAATCCATGATGGGATTCAGATGACTTGTTTCGATGCAAATCATATTCCATCACTTGTGTAAGGGGAAATGAAACACTACCTTGCAAAGTGACAGGGGTGATGAAAAACTTAAGGAAATCCAAATTTAAGAGAAAAAAACTTAGGGAAGAAATCAGCTGTATCCTATTGCTGATGATTATTTCTTACTTTTCACTCCTGAGTAATCGGGGGAGGGGTGAAATAAGGAAGGTTGGGTTGAATTTTCCATACATACATACATACATTATTTATTTAACAATGCAGGTCATCTAAATGGCAGCTTTCACTGATGTGGACCTGCTAATACAAAGGTTAAAAGGTTAAAAAAATTTAAAATAGAATAGGTGCTAATTATTTTTGTTATGTTTGCTATAAAATAAAAACATTTACACTTTCAGTAATAGTTTCATTCACAACAGAAAGATTAAAAGCTTTAGAAAAAATTATCTTTAACTCCAGTTACTGATTTTCTGCCAATAATTAAGTAGTGTGGGAGGCTTTGGATAAGGGATAATTTCCTTTTGGTTAGTTCTTTCCCATAGACCTATTCAGCAAGGGTTGTTTACACCCAATTCCAATCATGTCGCCAAAAATCCTTAGGAACTTTAAATATTCTCCTACTCTGCATTGAAAGCATTAGTTTTCCGAGACTTTTCCCAAGTCTATTTCTAGTTAATCTGAGAAAAGAATCTAGAACTGAGAAGCTGAAAGGAACAAAAGAAGGAACTGAAAAAAACAAACAAATTTTCAGTTCTCAATATAGCTCCTAAATTTACAGCTAGCTCCTTTTCTCAGATTAAAAAAGAAGAAGCCCAGATTTTTTATTAGAATATTTTCCAAAAATTGCGAGATTTTTTATAGAGAGAGTTGTCACAGGACTTGAATTGGGTTTAAGCAAACCTTATCTGAATAGATCTATTCCTGTGCAACCTTTTTTCCGAATACCTGCAGTTTTATACCACATTTGGTCTGATCTAACACTACATCCCAACGGAGGATTGTTCTGAAGCCATTCTAGTTGGGTCGGTTAGTGGGAGGGTTGAGGGTGGGGCTGTATTGAACTGATGAAAATGAAAATATACACAACAATTGAAATAAGCATTACAAACGGCAGAAAATACGTCACATTTGGTTTTATGTGTAATGGGTAATAGGATACTATATTGCACGAGCGGTTGGGGATTAGAATGTAATTTTGCTGCCAAAGAGCATAAACCAGTTATTTTTATGTCAGTTTTCTTTGAAAATTTTTGAAGAGCGATGGATTTATCTCTCCCAGTCCCCCTTCTAGCGCCGCCACCGACAACTTCAATTGTTTGATCATGGGTAGCTATCCCAGAGTCTAACTAGCAACAGGTAAAAGTTGCTCAAAGTTCTTTCTAGAATGCACAATTTTTCTTCGTACATGGTCAAGGGGCTCATTTGATAAATTTGATGCTGTCTAATGATTAGTAAACTGCACAATTTTCAAATTGCAAATTAATTTTGCAACATGCCTCGATATTACATCTAAATATTCTGACATTAGAATTATATTAATTTTGACATTATTGTCTATTTGCTGAATTTTGAATCTTTGTCCCCAGGTATGTCATTGAAAGCATCAGAACCTTCTCTTACATTTACCGACCATGTACTGGTCTTTCAGAGCCTAACACCGAATGCAACGGAGTATTGGTAAGAATTTATAAATGCCTGTTACTGTTCTCTCTATGTTCCGTCACGGCGCTTTTGATTAGTGATTTTCCTCCTCCAGTTTCCCCCTCTCTGTAAGATCTTTCAGTCTTCCCAGGTCTTCTCATGTCACTTCTTATATGGTGTCAATCCATCTGGTTTTTGGTCTTCCCTTATTGTGACTTCCTTCGATCTTTCCCAGCATAAATGTCTTTCGCCATCCTACCTCCTGATCGCAGATCTCCGAAATATCTAAGGTTCTGCTTCTTGACACTCGCTTCTAATAAAACATTGACAACATAATTCATGAAGAAGGACTTACCGTAAACACTCAGGGGCTAATTGATTTTAAGCCCTTTTGGGTGGGGGCTAATTTGAAGTCTGACTCTTTTCTATGGGATAGCTACACACACATGAATACTGCGGGATAGCTACTCAAAAAAGAACAACATACATATATATATATATATAAACAGAATTCGCCGAATAGAATGTGAAATAGCAGGCTTAATGAAATACGAAATTTGAGGGTAGGAGCTAATTCGAGAATTTATGATATACCTTTATCATGACCCCATCCATTATCCATGGGGAAGTACCTGCAATTCAAAGTTATGACGAGGTCAAAACCAGGAACTTTGAATACCGGTCATTTTAGAACATGATTCCCTCGATGGTACCATTCAACTTTGGGACACGTTTTTTGCGACACGTTTTTTGGACACAGAACAATTTTGTATTTTTTAGGGATGCTTAGATACTGGCAGTTCAAAGGTTTCATTTGCAAATATGCCGGATAATAAAAAAATTAATGTTCAGTACAGTAAAGGTTCATATTCTTTTGGATATATTGGCAGCGTTGACTCAAAAACAGGAGCGTAAGTTTTTTATTCTTAATGAATAACTACAGATTTAGTTGCTCACTAGACAATGTAATGTGCAGAACTATGGATTGTAGAATGCCGGTGAGGATGCTGGACCTTTTATATTTATATGTACCAGGGGACGCACCCAAAATAACAATCTTCGTTTGCAGGTGACCCCAAAAAGCTATCTTTGTTGGAAGGGCTGTAGCTCGAAATCGGTGGGGCTAAAAATTTCAAATTGTTCTCAAAACAATCCGGAAAAGAAAAGTTAGAGTTTGGAATACCATCCAGTCATCTGCAATCACTTTTACCTGTCTAACACTGAAAAATTGCCCTCATCCGTGAGCTTTTAAGTCAATTTAAAGGAACGCCATTTATTTCCAGTCCAGACATTAAGACAACCTGCTTCTTCACATCTCGACTTGCGAGTTTATTAGTGAACCTTTCTAACGTCTAAACTCCCAAGTTGCTATTAAAGCAAGCAGGTTGTTTTAATGTCAAAACATGGACTGGAAGTAAATGAGGTTTATTCATATTAACTTGAATATTAACCTGATTAATTTGATGATTCTTGTTTTGCTCAATAATGATGCAAGAGGCTTCAACTTAAAGTTTGATACTTTGTTTGTCGACATATGTACCCAATAATTATTTTTAATGCTTAGTGAAACCAAAAATAGAGGCGTTTTTCTTCGCCAATCTGCTTAAAATACTACTTTACTTTGCTTATTGCTTTGAGAAAGCCATACACTTTGGCTTTTCCTTTAGTATCCTTAGCTCAGAAAAACAAAATTATTAAAACTGAAAGCCCTCCTTAGCAGCTTTGCAAACGTGGGGACATTTTTTAGGACATCCGGTAATATATATCCGGTAATATATCCGGTAATATAAATCCGGTAATATAAATCCGGTAATATAAATCCGGTAATATATCCGGTAATATAAATCCGGTAATATAAATCCGGTAATATAAATCCGGTAATATAAATCCGGTAATATAAATCCGGTAATATAAATCCGGT
>JAYJMH010002644.1:0-28483 GCA_036873815.1 Phacellophora camtschatica
TTACTTACTTACTTACTTACTTACTTACTTACTTACTTACTTACTTACTTACTTACTTACTTACTTACTTACTTACTCAATGTGGGCCTAAGTGTGGGCGTTTTTTCACGGATGCCTATTATTTGATTGTTTCCCTGTGGAGGTTACTACATAACATAACAGAGTGTTATACATTATTACAAAGTAGTTCCCACGAAGGAAGACTAATTTTCTATGTTCTAGCTGTTGTGACACGATCAGGGGAAGGGCTGCCGATTGTTTCGAGAATGTTTAAATTCTTTTGCAAATGATGTTGAGGTTGCCTGTGAAGAGGCCTTCGATTTTTTCTCTCCTTGTTTTCTTCTTTTTTTTTAGCCTGAACTCAAGCTATTGTTGAGGAGAATTTTGTATTTCAATCTTGCTGTGAATGGCTGATCAATTAGTAATTTCCAGCACTAACAAATAAGCAGACATACGTGAAGCTGTTCAAATAAAACGAACAGACACAATTCAAATGTTTAATTACACGATACACGTTTTTTATAAGAAATCTGGCTAAGGCACCACTGGTGAAAGTTTCTTAATTTTGGATCATTTTCACTAATAAAAGTTTCTTAAAAGTTTCACAATTGTATACGAAAATTCAGCACCTTGTTTCCCTGCTGTTCAACGCCCTTTGTCTATTCGATTGCTGGCAATAAAATAACTGATTCCATTGTTTCCGCGACCCATCCCAGTGACCCATCCCAGTGACCTCTTCCAGAGTCCCTGCCCAGTTACCCCCTCCCAGCGACCCGTTCCTGTTATCCACTTTTAATAGTTATAAGCACTTTTCCATTCCTGATTTTGGCCGTTAGCTGAAATTACAACAAGAAATAGCTCTTCTTATAAGTTGCCAGAAAATATCAAAATTCATCTTTAGGTCTATCAGATAAAGAAAAATGCAAAATTAAAATTCACCCATTTTTTGAACTCAGATTTGTATGCCTACGTCATGGACATAGTGACAAATAAACAACGCAAACTTTCGTTTTAGTCAGAATAATAATTTAGTTCGCAATTAGCAGCACATAATTATTTAACTGTACAGCAGACACATGTCAACATTTAACAATGTTTTAAAATTTCATTTCTGATACATAGACGCCAAACTTGAGGGAGAATGAAATTTTTATTGAATTTAACTCACTTCTACCTCATTGACTCATTTAAAGTTTTAGTATTTAAATTCTTAGTTTTGATTTTCCGCATGCTCACATATGAGCCCCATATGAAGCGCACCATTTTGCACTGTTTTGTTACGAGAATGGACGTACAATTTTGACATAATTAACATTTGCATAGGTTAAACGTGAAAATAAATAACACGAGGGAAGAAAAACTATACTTGAGTTTCGTTAATCAGTAAAAAATAAAAATATGTCACTGCGAAGGAAAATACCTTGCGGAGGAGACACCTCAGTAAAATATCCTGAGGTCTCTCCTCCGCAGTGACATATTTTAGACCGGGTTTCAAGGAGAGATTCATGTGTTGTCTTGAATGCCACTTGATATGTGTAATTCCGCCGGTAGGTCATTCTCTGAAAGACTAAATAGTAACTACACAAAATCTGATTAGAGGTGTCATATTCGAATCAGTCTTCCATAAAGTGTCGCTTGTTTGAAACATATTTGAAAGACGCCTTTTGAAAGTGTTGCTTTCTGAAAATGGCCGATCTTAAAGCTGTTAATTGGTTTACATGATTGTCTGTGAATATTTGTATTTTGCGCCAAGACGAACTACTTAAGTCTGTTACCGCCATTTCCTCGAAAATTGCTTTTGCATGTGTTCTTCTTTGCAGTCCATTTTTCTTTATTACATTGGTAAATACAATGGTTGAAGCTCGTAAAAAACCGCTTCAAATTATTTCATTTATAGTTTTCTTGCTAGATGCTTTTATGAACGGAAGGAAAGAATCTTTCAATGTAAAGTTTTACTCATTATTTATTTATTGCTACATTTATTTTTCAATTAATTAATTTACTCATCATAATTAACAAATTAAACATCAGAGGTTTTGCTGACCAGTGGGCATTGCCTAGCGATCAAATTCTACCATTTCTAAATTAAACATCAGAGGTTTTGCTGACCAGTGGGCATTGCCTAGCGATCAAATTCTACCATTTCTAGTTTACTTGCGAGATGCTTTCATAAAAGGAAGGAAAGAATGTTCCATTGTGAAGTTTCCTTATCATTAAAAAGTATTGCTATATTTATTTGTCAATCCGCTTTTTCTTTCTAAGGCTGGTATTCTGGAAAGTTAGAGAAAAAATTTGAGAAATTCAATTTATGATTGCAGATTTTGATTGTTGCATTTCTTATTTTATAACCAAACGATTTTTTTTGCGTTAGCTTATTTTAAAACCAAGCGATTTACCAAACAAGAGAAAGGAGCGGCGCCCTCCCATTCCCGCAATGGGTAGCAGCCAACGGCGCCAACGGGTAATAGCAGCCAGCCTTGGGGTTGTCTTCGACCTAATGGCCGGCCTACTTCGTCGATCGATTGATTTATTGATTTATACGTTTAACATTGTTAACTTTTTTATTCAGCTACTATCTTTTGGGACCCCGGGAGTGGAACATATTTTGGGTACGGGTATGTGCCACTCAAATGGGTAGGGAAGCCGCGAAATTCCTATAAATGTGGGTACCTTGTGCCCAGAATCATAAAAAGAGTCGATAAAAACCATACTTTTTAAGGAAATTTTCTGGTAACGGTGAGTTCTAAGGCAAATTTTAGCTCTGAGAACTGGGTAGCTCTCTGAAAACTGAAGGGCAAACCCCCGTCAATCGCACTTGAGAATAAAAACAGTTTGTTTTGTTTGCGAGAAAAACATTTTGTAATTCCCCAATTTTAAATTTCCAATTTCTTAGGTAACTTTTGGACTATTCACAAAATGCGCAGTTTTTGGCAGGAGAGGAGCTAAAAGCATTACAAGCGAGTAAAACTGATTGCCAAAGCGTGCGTTTGGTGAAATCTTTTGTGTCATTAGACACTTAGACAATATCTTCAAAATGTGTTACTGTAAGCCAAAGTAGATGTGCTTATTTATATCCTGTTATATTAATACATGCACTGCACCCCTCCGGCAATCAACATACGTGTATTCTCGAGCAACATTAAACGCAACAACAAAAAAAAGTTGCACTCAAAGATAGAAAAGACGGAAATGGTAGACAAATTCAGAATAGAATTGTTTGGTAATATTTGGAGTACTGCCATTTTTGAGTTCCATAACAAACCGCTACTGTCTCGTGATTCTCTTTTCCAGAGTCAATGTTATACGATCGATAGCTTCGACGAATCATACGAATTTTTGAGCCTGCAGCAAGCGATGAGAAGCATAGGATTTTCTGGGGAAGTACAACAAAGGTTTGTAGTTTATTACATATGACTTAATCATTTTTATTGTCGTTTTGTTTTTATTTGAGTGGTTTCACTGAGCTTACCGGGAGTAAGTTGATGAACGAGAGCACCACTCAAAGTGTGGCGTCATTAAATAAAACTATATGTCATACTCCTCAGGAAAAATTTAATTCCAGAATCTTGTTTTAAAAAATTACTTTAAGAACGAAGCACCCGTATAACATATAATGGAACACACTTTGGGTGATACACTCGTTCATTTGCCAAGCCGGATAGTTTTCCCTCGATTTATGGAACAACGGATTGTATTCTTCCATGTGGTACATAAAAAGCTGATATTAAGATATAGGCCAATACAACTGTTCATATATATGCGGTAAAACACATTAATGCTCAAACGTTTTATATTTAATGGGATTTTAGACATGAACAAAGGTGTAAATTTATAAATGTTTACGTAATTAACTAGAAATGTTTACGTAATTAGCTAAAAACAATAATAATTTTCCATTGAGCTTTTCTTTAAATTGACTTCAAACCTCACCAATGAGGGCAATTTTGATTTCCAGTTTTGGACAGGGAAACATGGTCGCAGATGAATGGATAATCTCCCACTTCGGACATTGTCTTTTGAGTACAATTTAAAATTTGTAGCTTCATGGACTTCAAACTAAAGCCCTGTAGACAAAGGTAGTTCAATGAATAATACACAGGGTGACCAAACTGTTAATTTTTTTAATTTGAGGGTTAGAGGAAAATTGTTTCGCTCGTTTCATGGCTTCAGTATTTTAGAACGAAGAGCGTTGTTAAAATTGAGTGGAATATGGTTTTGTGTGTTGATCGTTGTTATTTGTTGGCAATCTAAAATCAGATTTTGTTTATCCAGATTTGTTATTATGCGGAGTTAAAACAAACAAGTTCTATTTCAAGTTGTGCATTTTTAAATAATGAAAACATTCAAGTATTGTTTGAAAATGAAAGTAATGTTTTTTATTCAAATTTTTTACCATGGTGTTATTTTTGTTATTCTATTGTGCGAAAATCCTAAATAGTTTCTTGTGGCAGAGAAAAACAGCACGGCGTAGTGAAACATTTTCTATTTTTGTCATGAATCAACGACACTTCTCACTGCAGCAAAGGGCCTGTTCTAGTGGTAAGGTTACCCTTGCCTTCGGTCATTTCTTGTAATTTTTTGTAATAGCACTAGGGTCACTCCAGTTGAGAGGTAGGGATACCCTAGCAATGGATTCGGAAACAAAATTGGCTTGTGTTTATGAAAGACCATTTTGTTCCTTAGTTTGTTCCTTTGATTTGTACCAGGATGTCTGGGATAAGGCCCGAAATGGTATCAATTTTCATGATTTTGGACTGAAGACCTCTATGGATTTTCACAATTTTGGCATAATGTCTGGTTTTTAAGATTTTGGCAAGCGTTATTGATTTTCTCAATTTTCACGATTCACAGTATATCGTTGATTTTCTCTGTTTCCACGATTCACAGTATATCGTTGATTTTCTCAGTTTTCACGATTCACAGTATATCGTTGATTTTCTCAATTTTCACGATTCACAGTATATATATTTTCACGATGTAAGGTTAAGAAGGTATCAGGTCTGGTATATATTTTGAAAAATTTACGTAAGGTCGGAAATACTTTTTTGAAAAATTGGCATTATTAACGGGTATGTTTCTGAAAATTGGCAGTAATAAAAAGCACGTTCCTATCCAATCTGGTCAAGTGTATAGTTTTAGTCGTAATTGTAAAGCTTGGGCGGCAAGTTCCTAAATTTTTTAATCGTTTCTTCACCAATGAGAACAAATTTTGGAGACTACATGGAATGACATCGACGTTCTTCTGAAATGCAAACTTTTGACAGATGATCTGCGCTTTTCTCCCACAGATACTCCTCCGCAGACGTAAAATTATAAATATTAGTCCTCCGCAAGGGTTAAAACGTCCTCCTCCGCAGAAGTAAAATTATTCAAAGATTGAAAAATTAAGCAAAGCGTTTGCATTGATGAATATGTAAGCATAAGCATGATGTGTCATTAAGTATTTTCAAAAAGTTAATTTGTTAAGAAGATTTGTCACATACGGATTAAGTGGAAATAGAAAAATATATGTGAAAATTAAATTACCTTGAATTGGATGAGTGTGAAAATCCTGGCGGCAAACTACTGTTGATTAAAAAAATTCTCAAAAATTAAGTCAGTAATGCAATGCACTTGGATTGCCTTGGAAATACCAAGGAGATCATTTAAAATCAGTAATTTACGTGCAAATGAATCAGATAAACAGTAAATATTCGCATGCAAATTTTATGCAGATAACATTGAGCGGATTAAGTAAATTTTTCATGCACCTGTCACGTGTTAATCTTGTTATGCTTAATCAGGAGAAGTCATTACCGCAGAAACAATATGTAAGTGCTAAACTTCGTAAAGAATATGCAGATATGAACTAACTTTTAGCGTAGTTTTTGCTGATTAAGATTAGATAGAAGTTTGTTAAAAAGATAGTTTACAGTTTTATTTTGAGTGACAATTTCTGAATTGTTTGATGTCATTGTAGCATAAATTATGTTGTCTTCACTTCTGAAGTGTGTGCAAATTAGTCCCGGTTACCCGGGCCTATTTTTAGTTTCATGCCGGGATTCCTGCTTTCTCATCCGAGATCTTGGCTAGCCGGGATGTGATTTGAAGCTGCATGCGGGCTAGGATGGGATGAGTTTTTCCATATAAACAATAATTTGAAGCTACAATTTACCCTATGGAGTGTCGGATCTCATCAATGAAAATGCCACCAAAACGGTTTTTTACATATGTGTTTTGCTGTAAACCATAAACTTTACAGGTTCTTTCTGTTAGCTTGTTATTACGACTATTCTTTGTGGAATTTCAAGAATCTGGACATCGTTATTGCGCGTGTGGGGTGTAAATATTTATTGAGGCAAGCATGTTGTCTGTTTGGCCAGGAATCTTGCTGGTGCATGCATTGCTGGTTGTGATTTTGTTCATAAAATACCAAGAAATAACGGTATACCTACCTGCATTACGAACAGTAGGCCTACCTGAATTACAGTCAGGAAACACTCCATTTTTGTCAAGAACTGCATTCTTGAACTTTTACGGAAAGACATTTTCGAGTGCAGTTTCCAGCTAATGAAGTTTTCGATTTAAACAAATTACGCGAAGTAGGCTCCCTGTAAAATTACACTTGTTTTTATAAGTAACCTGTCTAAGGCTCCACTACTGAAAGTTTCTTAATTTTGAATCATTTTTCACCAAATTTCACCAGTAAAGGCTTCTTAAAATGTCTTAATTATAATGAAAAGTATATGAAAAATTTCCTTTTTTTACCATGAATTCTCTTTTTCAACAAAAACATTCAACAATAAGCCTATTTATTGTACAGGATTGAAATTATATACACAATCTCCAGTGAATTAATCCTCTGACATCATGTCCACTCAATTAATATTCACAAAATTTTCTTAGTGATTTTTCATTCACTAGTAAAAGTTTCTTAAATTTTTGCGGGTTTGACCGGTGAGTTTCTTATAAAGTGGTTTCTTACAAAAAACGTGTATGGTGTGAAGTAGGATAGTTTTTATTTTTATTACTTACCTTACCCGACCGAGAGTTCATCTTGGATCAATTTGATGAGTTCCTTCCAAATTCCGCCCATTCCAACTCCTATCACATTTTCAGTTAAGCGGTTGATGAAGGTGTTTTATTAGGGATTTGTTTTACAACGGGGCCGGTGCAAACCAAACAATAAATTTAAAATCGTGAAGGTCCCGTTGCCATAAAACGCTAAAAAAATATGTGCCCAGTATATCCAAACTTCATCTGATGACTAGATTTACCGTTATTTTGATAATTTTTAAATTTTGACACCATAGGCATGTATATTATTTACCCTAAAAACTAAATCAATTATTTTTGAGGTTATTTCAGTGTACCTGAATTCAATATTCTCTGTTATATCGACTAAAAAAAGAGGAGGGGGGGAGGGTCAATGTCCTGTTGAGACTGGGGCTAGAAAATGTAGTTGCCCCGTCTTTGAATTAGTAACAAAATGGCTTGCCCCATTGCATTCTTCACTGGCCTTTTTTTGTAAAATAAATGTTTTCCTGTCCCTTCGGGACCCACAGTATTGCGCATCTACTGGTGCACTTTGTTTGGATTCATTTGAATAGGCCTCAAACTGATGGACTATTGTCCACGACCATGTAGTTGAGCTATCGAAATAGGATGGAGTTGTGGTACCCAGAATACTTTATTTATGTATTAGTTTCTTCAGTTAAAAAGTCCAGAACCAGAACATTTTATGTTCTTTTTTATTTAACTTTCTGCTATGGTTAATAGAGAATAACGTATTATTCTGTTGTTTATTGGTTTATATTTTTTTTTCCGCAGTGATAAATAAAAGGTTAAGTTGAATTTTTGTATCATTTCTCAATTTACTTAATTGTAATTGCGTTATCTTTTAGAATTTAGGACACAATTCGTATTAGTTCTCAATTTGCTTAAATTAATTAAAATTTGATTTGCACAGCTTTTTGTGGCATTAGACGGTTAAGACAAAGTAACAGGATTGATTCTGGTTTGATGTTTAATGATATTTGTGAAAAATTTAAATCTAATTTGATTTTATTTCAGGTTATTTGCTGTGCTGTCTGCTGTACTTCATATTGGCAACGTACAATTTATTCCGGTTAGTTGTCGAACTAGTTTTATATACAATATTTCATTCTGTTAACTTGGGGTGATATGCTTCATTTACTCCGACATGTTTTTCTTTAATTATCGGTTGCTCTGTTGCTTGGTTTTAGCTACAACGTATATATATATATTTTAGCTACAAGGTATGTTTTGTATACAACGTATATATCTGTATACAACGTATATATATATATATCTTGTATTTATTATAAGGCCACAGTGGTGAGCAACGAATGGAATCAACCTTCTACCTACCCTCCTTTCCCTGCATAATTTTGTCAAAATATTGAAGGTATATAATTATCAAATTACAAAGAGAAGACAACGAAATGGCTCAATTAATATGACATACGTCCGAATTCCCATGATATAACCATTCGAATATGTATAAGTCACTTGATAGTACTCATATTTGATGTTTGATCATTTTCTTATTTTTATTTGTAGAAAGAGAAAACGGAGGACGCTGTAGATGTAAAAGATGACGGAGTTGTTGACATAGTGTCTGATTTGTTGAAGGTTTGTACGGGTTTATATTTTATGAAGGTTTGGCTTTTACAAGGGTTCTTGTTCGGTCCAGTTAGTTTGATGATTTATGCCTGGATTGACGTTTGTACGGATTAACATTAACGTTTGTATGGATTTGAATTTTATGAAGGTTTATATTTTATGAAGGTTTGGCTTTTACAAGGGTTTTGGTTCGGTCCAGTTAATTTGATGATTTATGCCCGGGTTAAATTTCACGTTTCTCACGTTCGGAACCTAGAGCAACAGTCATTCGGCCCTACAAATTAGCTGAGGTATACCTATTAACGTTTGTACAGATTGGAATTTTATGAAGGTTTATATTTTATGAAGGTTTGGCTTTTACAAGGGTTTTGGTTCGGTCCAGTTAGTTTGATGATTTATGCCCGGGTGAAACTTCGCGCTTCTCACGTTCGGAATCTAGAGTGACAATCATTCGGCCCTACAAATTTGCTGAGGTATATGTTAATATGTAAGTGATAGATTTTTGGGTCAAATTGTTCAAAATAAAATTTAACCGAATCCAACTAAATGCTGTTTCATACAATATTGATTATCTGATTGGTAGTCTGCAATATGCAATTAGCTACAAATAGAAATATATTCAATCTATCTTTAAACACGTTTTTCAATATAAGGAAGTTGATATTTCCAATAGGTTCCGATTTTGTTTATTTTACAATTGTATGACTTCCATTGAGGTCAAAACTCGGCTTTCTTTATGTATTTAAATATCGGTTCTTGAAATGTTCAAGAAATCCTAACCCTTAATTTACCCGTACAGTGGGGATTCTTGTGGAATTCGGAATAAGAATTGTGGGCATTAAAAAATGCGTAGAAATTAAAACCGTTTTTTTTTTAATTTCTTTATGAAGATAGAGAATTTCTATTTTTGGAGATTAAAATTTCATGAATGTGAGAATATTGCAATGGATTATTAGTGGCACGTATACAGCTATTTTTTATTCTGTTCCCAGCTGAATATAAAAAAAAAACATGGTGGTCGGGGTATTTTTTCCAAGATGCATGCTAGCTGATTCTACGTAAATTTGAAGATCGAACTCAATTCATCTTTGTAAAATACCTTTGCCGCTATTTTTATCGGAATTGCTTGTTTCCGATGACGAAATTTTCTTCTTTTCGTGCAAACATTAATTGTGGAAAAAGCAAGGCATATTTTAAGAATTTTAGTTTTAAGTTTTAATCAAAAGCCCCACCAGTACCTGTGTTAAAGTATGGCTTGGGAAAGGATTGTCAGGACGTGTGTTTTAGATCTTCCAAACCTTCCAAACCAAACCAAACCAAATCAGAAAATAAATGGTTCCCAAGCCCCAAAAGTTGGCGTGTCTTCTAGCGACAGTGGCAAGTTTCCTGGCAACTTTGAATTCTCAAAAACCTTCTTTCAGGAGCAAACCTACCGTTTTTAGAAGATTGACTTTAAAGAACATGAATTCCGAAAAAGGGAAGCTACCGAAAACAGTTGAATGCCGAAATGAGTTTAATGCCGAAAAGGGCATTAAAGAGCCCTTGATATCAACATGTTACTCGATTATGTGCATTATTATGTGTATCATTCCTTTCAGGTGGACAAAAAGACACTTGTGTCTGCTTTTACCATACGAAAAACTGTAACGAAAGGAGAAGTGATTATACGGCCTTACAAATTAGCTGAGGTAAGACGAGTATTTTTTCTCTCACTTTTCATTTGTTTGGTAGTTCTCTCGTGAAATAGCCCAAACTGTAGTGCCTATATTTCGATTGATTTAGGTGTTTTGACTCACTGCTTCTGATGAAGAAATTAAGATTTAGCACTGAGTAAAAACAGATCTTCATATTGAGACCAGTGGTATTTACATAATTACATAATTGATGTTATTAAAAAATTAACGATCTTAGAGTTGGAGAAAATTCATTATTTCACCCACAGTGACTCGCTAAACAATTTATTCTTTCAAAAACAAATGAAAACTTTTCGATGATTATTTTTGGCAAAACTGTTTTTGTCTTTATGCTGAAATGGAATATTTTTGCGTTTTATGACTTCAGAGTTATTCAGACTAAACTGCTTCATTATAATCTTGCATTAATTAGTTACGCGTATCGTTTAGGCAATTGCCACCAGAGATGGTATGGCGAAAGCGTTATATGGTTCGATATTCGACTGGATAGTATTACAAGTAAGTAGTATCATTTATTCTTTGATGATATTTTGTTTTAACGAATTGTTTTGGTCTTGCTCAAGTTTTGCGAAATGTTATATTAAAAAAAAATGCATCCGAAGAAAATTTGATCTTAAAGGCTCTTGTTCATCAGGCCCGTAGGAAGTGGGGGGGGGGGGCAAAAACCCCAATCAGTATTACCACAAGAATTTATTCCAAGGTATTACCGCAAGAAATTTCCGGTTTTCCTCGACAACGTGCCCCGGGGCGCTTATTTATTCAGGCAATTTTTAGGGGTGCTTATTCGAAATTTGATGACTGAGCTTGGAAACCGATTTTATTTGCGTGAAATAGTGCAATGATGTTAAAGCAATAAAATAGACGAAATAATAAAAATAAGAGGATTGAGAGAATACTAGCCTTTTAGCAACGTTCTTTCGGCTACGGTTACTCCATACACAAAATCTCCCAGAGATGATCTACTGCAAATTTTCAGCCAGATTCCCGTGTGCTGACACTGGGGACGCTTATTGGAGGGGGAGCTTATTTAAATTCTTAATCTAATTTGGGGGGTGCTTAATCGAGGAAATGCGGTACTTCAAAAATTACCTCAAAAACAACTTCAATAAATTTCCCCCAAGAACTTATCCAGAATTTTCACCATGAAATTACTCCCAAGGAATTATCTCAAAAAATCTACATATAATAGATGAAATGTCAACTTGAAGCTCAAAAAATTTGAATATGTAATTTTAAGGAATGATTTTTGATTGAACGTAAACAGAAGGCTTACGGTTGTTAAATTCAATCTTAATATTTATAACAAATAACATATAACATATAACAAATTTTGCTTTTTAACGTACAACTCTTGCCTTTCTGAATTGACCCTTTTCGTGATACTACCATCGGAATTTGATGCATTTTATTGTTGAACCGTTGCCAATGACATTCGACAAATTTGAAAAGCACAACATTCTAAGGCCTAATGTGAACAAAAATTTTACAAGTTTATTATTTATACATTTTTAATTCAGTTTTTACTTAAACCCCTGTAGTACTCTCACTTCTAAACTCGTCTTGAATCTGAACCTCCATAATACAGTGCGGCCCCGCATTTAAAAACCACTTAAATGAAACTTCTAGGCTTAATTTCTCAGAAGAACAATGGAAAACGATGGAAAATATTTGTAAACAACAGGGCTCAATCTGAAAAATAGATTTCTTAAATGCGTAGTTTCATGCTGGTGTGGTATCAAGCATAATAACCCACCCCTACCAGCGCAATAACCCACCCCTACAAGCATAATAATATTGCGTATAGATTCGCTAGCGTACATTGTACATTGTAAAGTTTGAATTCCGTACATTGTGTACAGATAGTCGTTAGAACCGTTACGTTTCCTAATTTATCATGATGAAAAATTTGTTTATTTCTTAGATCAATCAAACATTGAAATCAAGACACAATCCGCGGATGTCGGATGTGAAGGTATTTATATTAAGCCATCAATTTTGTGAATTCTTTGAAGCCTATTTTTTGACAGCATAGTTTATTTCCTCTTTTTTAAAGTGAAATGATTGACATCAGTTTAGAATTCTTGACATAATGATTTGTTTACTCGATTTTCAGGCTTATTCGATTGGAGTTTTGGATATATTTGGTTTCGAAAATTTTGAACTGAACAGTTTTGAGCAATTTTGCATAAATTTTGCTAACGAGAATTTGCAATACTTCCTAAATCAGCACATCTTTAAAATTAGACAGGTATGTCATTTCTATGAAAATATGATTTAATCTATATTATTACTTATTATATATTTTGTATTATTATTCTGTTATAATTGTCATTATTATTATTAGAAATTTATAATATTAATGTAATTTTTTGTGGTATGGGATTGTGTTTTCTATGCATTTACGTTAGCTTTTTCATGTACGATCTTGTTCTGATACATGCTACTAAAGTGTTATGAATAGCTCTTAAATATTTTCATTCCTGTATATTCTTGCCATTTTACTTTGTTAAAAGTATCTGTTTTAATAGAGAATTACAAAGAAACACGCTTTTTGATAGAGAGTCACAAAATGTTTGAAAAGTATGTCCCAAAAAAAGAGTTCCTAATCCATGATTACGTTCTCAGACCACGTTCTCACAAAAATGGCGCTTGCAAGGGAAATGAACCCAGGGTGAGAGGAGATGGATTTTAGGCTTTCGCAGCAAACCTGCCGGAACAAGGAAGAGATGCCAGGCAAATATAAATGCACAGTTACATACAATATATTTCACAACAAATTAACTCTTTCCTCCGACCGATACTGGATCGTTGTTATGAAACAATTATTATTTTCTTATCATGTACGTTTTTTCAACAGGATGAATATGTCGATGAAGGACTTCAGTGGGATCAGGTTGATTTTATTGATAACGAAATGTGTTTAAGTTTGATTTGTGGTAGACCAATTGGCTTGATAAACCTTCTTGACGAGGAATGCAGGTATTTCTTTGCTATTTTTAATTCATTTTCTATGCATTTTAGCATTTTATGACATTTAGAACATAAAAGTGTCAGTTGCTGTTTGCATTTATTATATAGTTGACCACGGCCACAACCATTTTTAACCATTTCACTCCTGGAAGGGTTATAACCGTAAAATCCCAGATATACACCTGCAAGTTATGAGCCCCAGTCATAAGCCTTCCGGTTATATGCCTCCCAATAGCACCTTTCAAATTATTTAAACCCTGAAATTATAATATGATTTACCCTTTTATAAGCCCTCCTGGCTGTATAAAAACTACTTTCAATAAATACAATTGTCAAGACGCAATACACCTTTTTGTATTAGAACACTCTTTATAAGAAACATACGGCTGAGATTTGGGTCAAATTGAATTTTGAATCTCAGAAATTACTTACGTTAAGTACAAAAACAGCATGTAGCCGCTTGGCCTGAAACGCACTCTAAAGAAATGTTTGAGAAAAGTAGGGGGGGGGGGGGGTGGGCAAGTATGTAAAAATCAGCCGAGAAGTAAGAACAATCCAGGCTGAAACCAAAGCTAGGTGTTCTTGCAAAAATAACGCGTGATGCATTCTTCATTGTGACATGAGAGGTCTCAAGTTCCCTTTGCGGCGTGGCCACACAGCTGAACTGCTTGAGGAACTGATACGATAACGTGCTTTTGAGGAACTGGTACGATGACGTACTTTTGAGGAACTGATACGATAACGTACTTTTGAGGAACTTGTACGATGACGTATTGGATTAAGCATGCACATCCAGCCAATAATCAATGTTCGAAATGATGCGGGGTTGGTATGTACAGTACTATAAATGGACTAGACGTGTCGGGCATAACCATTCTTCGGTAATCTGATGATCTTGATGAACTTCATGTGTAAAATATATACTGTTTTGTTTTCTAGCTTAAGCATGGGCACTGACGAAAGTCTACTCGCAAAATTTAACAAACATCACTCTGTAGATGCATATTATGAAAAGCCGCCAACCAAAGAGTCTGCATTTAGTATTGTTCACTATGCAGGAACTGTCAAGTATAAAGTCAAGGTATTTATGAAATGTGTTCTCAATTTCTCTGGGTTGATAATTTTTGTTCTGTCTTAAGTCACAGAAAAGAAACTTAACACTTCCACCCCCTGGAAAGCCATGTGGCCCATTGCTAAACAACATAAAACGTCACAGTTTCAGGAGGCAAACGCAGACAGAACTTTATGCTAATTTTAGATGCTTCAACGTAAAATCCTCTTTTAAATTATGTTAGTTTTCATGTGCTACCCCCTGCAAAATGAAACTTTGTTACGATTTCCTATTACTTAGAAATGAATACGGGCGTCCAAGGGTTAATGAAGCAGGTATACCGGAGGTTAAGATATACCGTGGATTGGAAATTAAACAGTATATCGTGGATTGGCAAATTAAACAGTATATCGTGGATTGGCAATTAAACAGTATATCGTGGATTGGAAATTAAACAGTATATCGTGGATTGGCAAATTAACATTTACAATATTAAACTGGGCAAATCAAATCAACGAATTTTCCCCAAGCCTACTTATCTTACCCCTGTATACCCTATTTATGCTAAGCATAGGCTTATTAAGTTGTTACAGATGTTAGGTGTCCAAGAAAGTAACACATTTAATTGAGATCAGTTGCATCTGAAATTTGTTCAAAATTGTATAGAAAATAATCCTAAATTTAGCTAACTTAGATCAGGCTTTGTCAGAGGTTTATTTTAGCAAACGAGCACTAAATGTCTCCCCTTGTTACTGTTCAGGGGAGCCATTCTCACATGAATTCACCTAAGACCATACGAAAGCAAACGTCGAGGAGACCAATTTGATTTTCTAGTAGGACAATCAAAAGCTCTCCTCCAGCACTCGAGGGGAGCCTGGTGGTGGTGTAAGTGCCATAGCTCTCATCGAACGGCCAGGCCTGAAAGCAATTTCATATTTTGCACATATAAATTTCTGCTTGGTAGCTGAGTTATGCTTTCAACCCCAAATTTTTAATGACTTAAAAGCAGATTCTCCTGTTAAGCGGTTCTGTATTTTATCGTTAGTTTTCTCATTTTTAATTTGTTAGGACTTCAAGGCAAAAAACCAAGATTTAATGAGAAAGGACATTGTTTCTTCTTTGAAGAACAGCAATATGTTATTTGTGCGTGAGTTGCTTGGGTCAGATCAAATGGCAGTATACCGGTGGTCAAAACTTAGGCATTTGATATGTGCAGTTACTTTGTTTAAACAAGCTGGGGATGCAAGAAAAAATGGTAAGATGACTTTTCTAATGAGATTTTTTTACATATTTCTGGGTCGGTGTTAGGTCATAGTCGAGATAATGACACACATCATCTCTAGACATATGACAAATATTATTCGCTCTCAAAATACACATTTCTAAATAACTTTTTAAGAACGAAATGTACAGCTGCTATTTGTTATTTATCTAGAGATGATATGTGTCATTATCTCAACTATTATCTAACATCGATCCTATTTGACTGAACTGACCATAAGAGGGAGACTGTGGTGCCCTCTTTCATTTGGCTACTGCGTCCCTTGATCTAAGCTGGATAACCTTTGGTTGAAATGGGATACAGATATTATTGTAAACTTTTGTATTTCCACAATTAATGTTTTATTAATGGATTCTTATTTACACGGTTTACTGTATCCAGGACTTACTTTGAAATTTTGGAAACTTTAATTCTGATTTTTTATACCAATCTGTCATGGCTGTAATGTTATGTATATATATTATGTATGTATACAAACTTTATCTGCTCTCACATTAAGATTACATAGATGTTTTTCTAACCCACTCGTGGGACCAATAAGTCCCCTCACAAATAAAACTAATAGCTATAACGCCAATAGGTTCTGTCTAACCATTTTTGTCTTAGGCGTTGCAAGTCATTCGGATTTTCGAGCTTTAAATTCCTAATTTTCAAATCCGTGACTAGATTGCTGTACAGATTAGCTTGATGTCTTCCTTTTCGTTTTTTGTACCCTTTTTTTGTTTTTTTTTGTTTTTTGTAACTGTGAACTTCAAGAAAAGAAATGCTGAACTATTGATGTCTGATCGCAGAACTTGTCCCTGCATGGTCCATCTGAGTTTTTGAGCTCTCTCTGATATCTTTAATGTCTGATATCGTCATTACTAATGATAATGTCTGATATCGTCATTACTAATGATATTTTCTGGCCAATGGATGTTGAGTTTTCTCCATAGGTGTTTCCTATGCGTAATATCAAGTTTTTCAATCACATTGGTAGGTGCTGTCAAAATCATTGAGCATAGCTGATGCCACAAGTGAAGCATTCAGCTTGATTTTAACATCTAGCGGAATCTTCTGGCCATAAAGCCAACATTTGTTATACTTAACGAAAGCTGTATTTCCAAGTTTACGCTTTTTCTCGATGTCTTTTTGACTACACAATACTGGAGACTTCTACACATATATTATGTATATTTCTCGAAATATATTTTGTGTTTCTGTTCTAGGGAAGCCTTTCTTGACGAACAGAAGAAATGCAAGCTGGGTAAGTTTATGTAACGATGGAAGATTGTGTTAAAATGACGTCGAAGAAATGTTTACGTTTATTTTATGAAACAAGGAAATTCTACGAAATGAGGAGATTTTTTGCGTTCGAGAATTTTTAACCGTAGGATTGGAAAATTGAACGTTTTTCTACTCGGGAAATGCTTCTGGCAGGCAACTTTGATAAATCCTTCATTTGATTTCATATGAATATTTTTTATACAAATGCTAACATCTTTTGTCAATGTATTTTAAATTTTTGTTTTTTTCCTTTGCGAAGCTGGACTTGGAAGAGATTTTAAATTAATGTATATATTTAAACATACGTAGTAATTTCAGTGTTACCACGTGAAAGCTAGGAATACCTTGAGATGTTTGGTGACATTGGATATGTTTTTATATTTAGATTCGAACTTTAATCTTGAAGTAGTTTTATGTTATATTATGGATATGTTTTCTGCTGTTTCAAGCTTTACTTGAAAACATCGCTTTGGTTACATCTTGCTTGGAAATTGCTCAATGCCTCAGTGTGAAAACCATATCAAATTGTTTGGGGCTGAGTGGCTTTAACCTCGGAATTTAAAACGGTACAGTAAAATCCCGAATATAAGAAACTTCCACCCTGCTTTGATTGTATTCAGAATGAACAATTCATAACTTAAACCCTGAAGAAAATTTTTGAACAGATAAACAAATATATTCCAGGTAAAAATGAATACTTTAAGTTTACCACTCTCAGAGCGATTAGGCTGAAATATGTCTTCAACTTAAAAAACTTGTCTTTAACTTAAAGAACTTGTATTTAACTTGTCTGGATGAATCTCATGATGTATGTACTTGTATGCGGGTTTTTACTGCATTGCAGTACTACAGACGACATCTGCATGCTTGTAATGTTATTTTTTATATTTTTTTAGACTGTTTCAAAGTCTCCAACGGAACGGTAAGTGTTACAGGTTTTTAAATGTTGGTAAGCTCATATTTTCAGCGAAATTATATGAATTATTTTCTTTACGTATACCGGGTGTCCCAAAAACTCTTGGGACACTCATTGGTTGTAAATTTCATTGCAAACGTGAGAATACAAAGTTCATTATGATTGCTAGCAATAGATAGCCTGATAACTAACGAACAATTTCATAGCTCATTTGATCGTAAATGCAAATGCAGCCAGGAAGAATATTGGAAGTTTTTCGTTTGTTTGGAATGCAAGAATTCTTTGAATTTCGCACAGTCCAAGATTTGAAGGAACTTCTTCGCTTTGATAGTTTTGATGGGAACAACTTACAGTCAATGACACTGTCCAGGACATTGGAAGAGACAGTGACCAGACAGTAATGTTTGGGTTTTTTTCCCGATTACACTAGAATTGAAAAGGTGCTGTTCTGAAGGGATTCATGGCATAAAAACTCTTCAATGATGAACTGCTCTGTTTTTGTTTTTTCAAAACTAATAATGCTCGTACACTTAAAAGTTCCCATGAGATCTCAAATTGTTCGTTTGTTATCAGGTTTTCTATTACAGGTACTCACATAGAGCTTTGTAGTCAGGTTCTTGCAATAAAGTTGCAAAACGAATATTAGGTTTTTTGGGACACCCGCCCGGCACTTTTTTTCTTTAACTCATATAGACTGCTGCAGGAATTTGTCTTGATTTGTTTTGTCAGCCTTTTCTTTACCTCTATCCGCAGGAAAAGGGTCCGAATTTCTCTCGACAAGGCAGTAGCAAAGGAACAACGGGAGGTTTACAGAAGAGCAACTAAAGTTTTAAACAGGTAAAGGTTTTAATTCTTCTATTGTTAGAAGGGCTGTGTGCTTTATTCATGGACAGGCATACAACGTCATATTTTAGTGGTGAATTCAGAAGGATTAACGTAGATATGTTTTAATCGTTAATCGGAATTAAATTCGGATGAAAGAGGTTAAAAAAAGAAATTTTGAAAGTTGTCAGGATAAAGAAATAAGCAGTGAGCCAACATTTAACAACCTATATATAAAATAGAAGAAACTGTGGTTTTTGTATAAATTGATGCTTAAAATATTCAGTGTTTCATTGCCAACGAGTTTACCTACCGTGACCCAAATAACTGTCTCCGTTTGTTCGTGTTTGTGTTCGTGTTCGTGCGTGGCTGCAGTGTTCGAGAGACTAAAAATCTCAAATTGTACAGAAAAAGATGTCCGAAGGGCAAACTTTTAAGAGTCCACGTTTACCTGTCCCGGTAGTTAGTATCATCAAGCTAGGGAATTTACTCAAGATAAGGTCTTGAACTGTCTTTCAACGAACATAACTCATTATGTGGAAAAATTTACTTCTTTTGTCTCCTTTTAAAAGTCTGCATGCAGGCCTCGGAAAGAACATTTTTTGTCTATCAACCAACTGAGGATTTATGAATTCTGTGAGTTCGACAGTTTGAATTCAGGGATTCGGGGCAGATACGATGACATTACAATTTAGGGTGTATTTAATTGGTTCAGACATCTTTGCCTCGTAGCTAAGAATCAAGCAGTATTTAGTGCAATATGTTTTATGAAATTTGTCCTGAGTTCATGACTGATTTGCAATGTAATGATTTCAAAATTTGTCATGTTCGGATTTACCGATCGAATGCATCCCAAGTCCCTAAGACATATGAGAATATTGCATTTAATTGACCATTTCCTTTTTTTACATTTTGTAAATAGCCAATCAATTCCCAGTATTCATGATCATGTGACGTAAATACTGTGATATGATTGGCTAATGTCAATGTGTAAACAAACTCCTAGGTAGACTAAGTTAAAAACGTTCCTATGCTAGTGACTTAGGGTCCATCGACGATTGATTTCCATATTTTTTAGCAGCATTTGGCCAGTAAGGGGAGAAGGGGTTAGGTAAAATTTGCCCTAAGAAAAAGTTAAAAGGAGGAAAATCTTCATGACGAAACTGTTTCTTAAGAATTTATGGTGGCTTCTGTTCATCGTAATACCGAAGTATTTAGAGCTCATACTTTTGTAATTCTCTTTATTTAGGCCCAAATAAAGCCCAAAATCTTGCTTTCTACTAAGATCTAGGGCATAGCACTGATAGGCGGGGGAGCGGGGGGACTCAATTTAGTGGCCAATGCCGCTAAAAAATACGAAAATGGAATGTCGACGGTCCCTAAGAGATCATTTGCGTATTTGATTTAGGTCTTATGACTGTTCGTTACTTTCGTTGCAGGTCCGAAGCTGTTAAGTTAAGGTAAACCCAAGCCCATGAGCTTTGTTCGCAGAAAGTTTTTGGTAGCACCGATAATTTTACGGAAATCTTAACATTATTACCACCAATTTTAAATTATCAACACCGCACCAATTTTATGATTTTTAAAATACGAATGATTTAATGTTGTGATTTGTAAACTGCATAAAAACGTTCTGCGAAATTTTTCATTTTATTTTCAGAATCATTTAAAAATCATTCATAACAATTGATTTACCAAATAATTCATAACAATTGATTCACTAAATAATTTATTGATATTGTTTACTATATTTTAAGAGACTTTTTACCCTGCCAATGTAAAATTTACTCACAGGAAGCGTGACTCAAAGGAAATTTGTTATAAATTTTTGTAGCGGATAAACTAATCCGCTACTTTTTAAATTATTTGATCTTTACCCGAACGTATTTGCAAAGTTAAAAACCACAGCCCATACGTACCAAAATGACAAATCGCGCGAATGAAAACAAAAACTTTAATCAGTAATCAACGCATTTTTAATTAGTGATTCTGCTTTTTCATCGCAATTGATTTACCCTACTATCTGTCTGGCGTACACATCTACTTTACAATTAAGGTCCTCATATTGCAGTAATCTAGCGGAATTATAAGTTACATTGAGTAGTTTGACTTTATTTTTATGTTCGTGTTTTATTGTTTTTGATAAATTTATTGTTTCTTAACCATTTAGTAAGCACTTAAGTAAATAGGTCGCAGCGGAGTAAGTAAATAGGTCGCCCGCAGCCGTAGCGGAGGAGGTGACCCGAATGTTCCTCTTTCATTAGCTATTATCTTTTCAGACAGGGCAGGGCGCTACTCCTATCCCTTGTAAGTTTTGACGACTAACCCCAGTGTTAACTGGTACTCGTTTACTGACCTCGAAGGGATAGACAGCTGAGTTGGCTGTTGGTTTTGCAGTTAGTAGTTCCGCAGCTTGTCCCGAACCCGCGCGTGCTCTCGCAGGCCTCGAATCACAGCGCATTAACCACTTTGCCACTTAACCATTTAATCCTGGAATAAATTGAATCAATACATTGCAGACATCCTAATGATTCACGTTTTGTAGTAGATAAACAAATAAAAATTGATCTAAACAATTGTGATAACTAACCAATGCTTTTTTCCTTCTGGTATTTATGTATTTTTTCTATTTTTACTAGATATATTTTTGATATTTTTAATGGACCATACAGGTCTTTCATAGCAAAAGTTAACTCAGATCTTGTTTGATTACAATGTTGATTTATATAAAAAAATTTAAAACGTATAGAGTTAGTCTCGATTTGTTTTTAATAGTAAAAATTATTATTAACTAAATATTTAAAATTTAAATTTTGCATCAAATTTAAAGCTGCGATTTCTGTTTTAAAAGTTTAATATTTTGCTTGGTTTTCCAAAGGATAATTGTTAAAATTTATATCATACAAAATTATTTTATCCGATGTTTATATAAGATTTCAAGAATTAGTGGCACAGCAAGGCCCCGCATCTAAGAAAATTTTCAAATTGAGTCCTATCGTTTACAAATATTGTTTCTTATCGTTCTTCTGAGAAAATGAGCCAAGAAGTGTGTTATTAGCTTGGGTGCAGACTCGAAGTAGATAATTCGTGCAGCAGCCTCCTCCGCTGTGGTGCGAGTTAAGTTAACAGTCTGGTACCCTGACGTCATTTTTGACTAAGAGGCCTGGGCTCCACGGAAGCGGTCTAAAATAACGTCTGGACAAAAACCGTATCCATGGGCCGTAACTATGCTGCGACTTGCGACTTTGCAACCATGGCGGCACTGGAAAATAAGTTCGAGGATTTACACGACGAAATCCTCAAAATAGTAAGTGATGGCTGGGAAACGTTGGACAGTTGTAGGATTGTTAAAAGTATTGTTCCGGAATTTACTTGCTCACAGAGGTGTGCATATTATAACGTTTGTGATATCGATTTTTGGGCCTTTACTGAGCTTGGGCCTGACTCGATTTTCCATTATTTCTACCTGGTGTCTCAAAAATACCTTACACAGGTTTTGCAAATATTATGCAAAAATTTGAATACGTAATGTTTCAAACACATCTATTAAACAGCCTGATAACATACGACTAATTTGTGACCTCGATTGTTAAAACACAAATATAAGAGCTGTAATGTAAGACAGGTGGAATGAGAGAAATCAAAGTGGGAATAAAATGAAAACTTTACTTTTCCTAAAGCCCGTGATTTATTCGGAGTTTTTTGAGTTTGCAACTTTGCAGTTTTTTGGAGACGTCCTATGTTACAAATTGTAAGGTATAATTTCTTAATTGTTATTCCTTTTGTATTTTAGGCGGGAAAACCAAAGGCAGGTAAAAGAGCGCAGTTTGATTTTTATTAAGAATTAAATAAAATTTCATTTAAGATTGTTTCAAAATATATGTTACAATTTCTGAATGTTTTTCTAATTGTTTTTAAATACGCTACTCTTTCTTTTTAGAGTTGTATGGCAATGGCTAGAAATTTTTGTTTAGTGCTTGCAACCAAACAAATTTTGTTTACAAATTTCCCGCAAGATATTGGAAATTTAACATAATAAACAATGTAACTTTCGACAAAATTCTACAAAATTCCTTGCAAGACTGCTTTTTTGAAAAAAATTCCTGGGGCTATTGGCCTCATGGTCGGGTGCTTTTTCATGCAATGTTATAGGGTCATATTATACCATGGGAGTTCGAACGCCAGGATATTAGTTCTATTTAATTTCCTACCATATTAACCGAATCGAACTGAATCAGTTCGTTGTCTTTTCTTTGTAATTTTCTTTCTGTTGTTTTGCCGGGCTTAGCCGCTCGCAGTATCGCAAGTAAATCGCAAAAATGCAACAACAAAAAACAGAAAGAAAATCACAAAGCAAAGGCAACGAAATGATTCAATTTATAATGGTAGGAAATTCTCTGGAGCTAATACTTTGGCGTACGAATTCTCATGATTTACAATGTTACATGTTGTAATGAGTGTTTCAAAACAAATGGCTAGAACCAAGTTTTAAAATAAATGAAAATTATTTACAATCCACAAAATAAAACACGAGTTTCAGCATATCCAGTTGCAACAAGAAAGAGAAGTAATTGTTATTGCTGTTGAAATTTTTATTTTTAACAAGTTTCACAACCTTTTGCATAATTCAGGGTCTTAAGTTTGTTATTTTGTAGACCCCAAAAACGTTGTACGAAGCGTTGTATACCGAATACATCATTGTAATGTGAACACAACCCCCTATCCGATCTGAAAATCATAACGCTCCGATAATAACCCGATATAATGGAAACGGGGCTTGAGAGGCGGGAATTTTCTGCAGGGAAAAGGTTGCCCGTTATTGAAGAATTGCTTTACAGCTATGAAAATCTACAGCTTTTATTCTTAATTATGACTCAAGATCATTATTATTTGCAAATTGTTAAATATTAATTATTTTTCAATTTTTCAGAAATATAACCGAATCAGAAACGGAATAGAAAGACTGAGTGTATATGATAATCTTGACAGTTTTGGTTCATCAATACGTGGTCGGTCAACAAAGTGCTTGACAGTCATTGGACAGTTTCAGGTTCGTTGTCTTTGTTTACTTATAATGTATCCAACAAAGGCTTTAAACCCTAATAATTGCTGTAACTCGGCGTATAATGCTTATGTAATCATCAGACAGCAAAAAATAAAATGATTTGCGAAATGATCCAAAACTGTCGCATATCACCATCATGTTTATTTTGTGCTTACGACCAAACTAATTTTGCCTCCAAATTTCCTGCAAGAAGTTGGCAATTTAACATAATAAACAACTTAACTTTCGACAAAATTCTACAAAATTTCCTTCAAGATCACTTTTTGAAAAATAATTCCTGCGATCGTTGATCACACGGTCGGGTGTTTTTTCATGCCATGACCCCCATATAACTGGTTAGTAAAGTACCCCCTCCCCACGGAAACATTATGAGGGGTGTTACTCTCAAGTCCTCAAGTTGCAGATATTATTGTATTTGTTTCGTAAGAGTTTTTATTTTCATGCGTAAAATAAAATGATAAATTTCTAATTCAAGTTTCAGTTTTTCGTTTTGTGCGATATTATCACTGACTTCTATGACGCTCGACTACCCCCGATATAGCTTTTTAAAAAATAACACCCTTCTGGCAAACACGTTCACGGAATTACATTCACGTAGTTATTGACCATTAGAATAAAGGGACGGGTATTTTCTTCATTTGCTTAAGATTGTGCAAGAAAGTGTTTGTTTGCTGTCCGATTTACATACATGCATCGATGTTTGCATTCTAGAATGCACGGAAAAATCGTTTTTGCGAGACATGTCCCAGCTAAACTCGTGTTAATTTTTTTAATTAGTTTATTAAAAAAATGATAATTAATGCGAAATGACATTTTTGATCAGGGGTAACTATTCTCTACAACGGTTCATTATTTTTCCCATCAATGTTTCATTTTTCTTCCCTGTTCGAATTAACTTTTTCCATAAAGAATTCGCAAGAAATTTCCTTCTTTTTCCCCAGTGGAATATTTGAGTAATGCGAAAAATATATAAATGGAGTAATGCGCACCCTGTATATAAAAATGTTGAGTGGTCCTTATTCACTTACCCAATAATTTAATAAACGATATCCACAAAAGAGCGTTGAGGGTTGCATATAATGATCACGAATCAAGCTTTGAAGAACTTCTTCTTAAAGATGGGACTGTCACAATACATTAGAGAAACCTTCAACGACTAGCAATATAAATTTATCAAACAATTAATAACTCAAATCCAACTTTTATGAACGAAATGTTTAAGCTATCAGACACAACATATAACTTAAGAGACCAATTATTTAAGAGAGAGAAACCAAACACTGTTTTATATGGTCTAGAAACAACATCACATAGATGCAATGAACCATGGAACAGCATTCCAGCTGCCATTAAAGCAGCAAGAAATGTGGATATTTTCAAAAAAGAAAACAAACGAGTAAAAGATCTTGCATGTTCATGCACACTCTGTACACCCTTTTTAGAAATCTTATGAAACAATTTTTACCGCTTTTTTTGGAAATTTGGTTTTAGATTATAATCTTTCATCTTAAATATTGACGGTTTTACTTATTTTTATCTATAATGTTTTTTGTTATATTGTAAAATCATATATTTGTACTAGACGTTAGTGTTAGTTAGCTAGTTAAAGCTATATTTGTTTACTAACATTAAATTAGAAATGTAAAAACCCCTGGGGACAAAATGAATGCATCATGGCAAAAAAAAAGAATTTGAAGGCGTCATACTTAGAACGTGCTAATTAGGGAAGAAAAAATACACATTTTATTGATGATCGATTTGAAATTTTATTTGGTGTGTACTTATGGAACATTGACACAATTTTAAGTTATTTCATTTGTGATTGGGCATGTGCTGGGTCCTCGTGATTAATGACGTAATACGACTTTTTTGGTGACGCAAGGCAATTTAATCTTTTAAAGACAATTTGTTTATGGCACTGAAAAATCGTACTTCAAGAACTACTTGTACAAATGTTAAGTCAAACGATCAGAAAATCTATTCTGCAAGACGCAAGGAAAGATTCCAGGAAAAAGTTCGTATTCTAACGATCATGTTACCTCAGATTAATGTCAATGCTCTTTGAGCACTCTTGACTTTCGACATCTCTTTGTGACATCTCTTTTTGTGACGTTTTTTTAATGATGAAATTATAAGTTTTCATATTTTACTTACTTTTCATGTTTTACTTACTTTTCAGAATTCACTGAGTGAATTGATGGATACTCTCAACAAATCTCATCCTTTCTTTGTGCGATGTTTGAGATCAAACACGAATAAGGTAAAATTATTTTTTAATGACGAGTCAGAGATTAATTTTTTTAATAACATCATTTCAGAAGGGCCACGTATGTAGTTTTAGTTCTATGTTTAATAGAACATATTTCATTGTCACGACTGCAAAATAATCATGCAAGAAACAATGTATTCAATGAAGATTTTTGATTTTTTTCTTTAGTCTTTCTAAGTGTGCTGCTGTGGCCAAAAACGAAGATTTTCATCTTTCAAAGACCGTCTTCAAAATCAAACATATTAAATATTTTGAAAGACAAACCTCTGCCGTGTGCGCATTTCAAAGACTTTACAAAGACTAAAGTTTTCGTCTTTCAAATACAAAAATCTATCGTGTACATTGGCCAGAGACGGAAGATTTTCGTCTTTCAAAGACCGTCTTAAAAATCAAACATGTTTTATGTTTTGAAAGACAAAAATCTGCCGTGTGAGGTTACTAAAAACAAAAATCTTTCAAAGATTGTGCAGCACAAGGAGAGTAAACTGATACTGTGATGTCACGTGATATTCCCAATTTCCTGCTGCTTTTCGTGCGTCTTTGAAATACAAAACTCTGCCGTGTACGCATGTTAAAGACTTTTACGAAGACGAAGGTCTTCTTCTTTGAAAGACAACAATCTGCGGTGTGCGGTAGGATTAACACTTGTAGATCGACGATTGCTCGTAAATTAATTATTACATAACACAAGGCTCCAGTAAAAGTTATTCACCCTTATTAAACTGCTTTGATTTGATGGTAGAAAATTTTCACAATTTGGAAAAGTGCCTCAAAAAGTTTCAAAGAGAGAAATTGCATACTTCTGACAGACGGTCACCCAGCTGGGCAGTTTTTGCAGCCCTGTTTATCGTCCGGGACTTAAACTAGTAAATATGTAAATTAAATTTTTTTAAAAATATTCTGCAAGTGTTTATTAATTAGTATATCAGGCAATGGTATTTTTTTAGGTATTGCGATTCGTAATTGCTACGCATTAATTTTATTTAAAGGCGCCGTGGAAATTCGATGGAGAAGTTGTGTTACGTCAGTTACGATACACAGGAATGCTCGAAACAGTAAGAATTCGCCAAGCTGGATATCCATGCAGAATACCTCTCCTCGTAAGTTTTTATTTCCCTTTATTTTTTTGGATTGGTGTATTTTTATGATAATGAAATGATAATGAAATGATAATGAAATGATAATGAAATGATAATGAAATGATAATGAAATGATGATGAAATGATGACGAAATGATGACGAAATGATAATGGAAGTTGCTATATCCGCATTATTTAGCACATTTTGACGTTATGACAATAATGACGATGCAAGGAAGGAAAATATGTATCATGGTTTTTTCCAATGATGACGAATTATGGTACAAGCATGGCTTTAAAAATGTATTATCGGTAGCATGGTTTGAAGAATGGGAAAACGAGGAATTTTATTTGTCTGATCATGAGGCTTGAGACGGGTTATTTCATTCCATTTATAAAGACATACACTGAGCATCGTCTCATCGAGAAACAATGCCAAGGACAACAACAACAACAACAATGACAACAACAACTACTGCAGCTGCTAAAACTTAGACAACCACAACAACCGCAGCATATGTACGGTATACTACTCAGGTTTCTATTCATAGGGTTTGAATGCACGTTTAAGGAAAGTGCTGATCCTTTCATTAGCTCAAAGACAAGGATAGCAGCGACAACAACAACAACTAAAATTGCTACAACAACGACAGCAACAACAACCACAACCACAACAATCGCAATATATATACGGTATACTACTCGGGTTTCTATTCATGTAGTTTGAATACACGTTTAAGGAAAGTGCTGATCTTTTCATTAGCTCAAAGGTCTCATTTGACGCCATAAATATAAAAGAAGAGTTTAGTTTAATCACTATAACTGGTGGTGGAGGCCTGGCTTTGCTTGTGTGTTGCTTTGAAGAGATAATATTTTATCCAATTTAAACACTAAGAAGCGTCTTTAATGTTGTTTAAAATCACGCATTAAATCATCGATGGAAGCTGTACTTTTTGTCGGATTGTTATAGGTATTTACCCCTCCGGCAAAAAATCTGAATTTCTGCTTCTATGATGGGATGTGTAAATTTTAGCAGCTTGTTGCTCGTGCAGTTCTTGTGAAAGTGTTTTACTCGTATTTATCCCACTTGGAGCTTACTTATGTGCATTTGGATTATGAATCAATCTGTGACTTGATTATGTTTGATTACGGATTATTCGATGACTTTTTGGATTATCAGGGTTGTTGATTTAAGATTAGGATTATTTAGAAATCTGTATGTTCAGGATTGTTTAAATTGGCATTAGTAATGGATTATAATGATGTTTCATCTGGATATGTATCTATAGTTTTTTCGTAAACACCTAAATAGGTATTTTACGGGCGAATGTTTTCTTTCAACTTACAGAAATATTCGAATAAGAATTTTATTTTTGTAACATTTAATTATAAATATTAACGATAATAATGAGCGACGTTTCGATGTCATCTTAACATCATTTTC
>JAYJMH010002655.1:0-28477 GCA_036873815.1 Phacellophora camtschatica
CAAACGACTAGACTTTTTACTAGATTTTCTGTATAGTAAAAAGTCTAGTGAAAAATCTAGTCGTTTGGCCGGGGCTTCAAAGATATTTAATCAGCTGAAGTTTTTCTGGTTTTGCTCTCGGTTTTGGGTTTTGCCCACACCAACAAAGGACATTAAAATGACTATGTTCAAGAAATAATTAATTTTATCATGTGTCAGGATTAAATTATATCCCATCGCGTGGACGGTGAATGCAAACTATATATGGCGTTGTTCTTTTAAACGATTTTCACATCGGAAAGCAATATCAATCGTAATTATACGTTTATTAACAATAACAGTCCCTCGTGTTGTTTCAAAATTAGAATGCAATCAACTCATACTTCCACAAATTCAAACTTGGAGTTGTTTTCCTCCGCCGAACTCCAAAATTTTCAAAAACTGGGTAAAAACCATGCGATCAAGACTAAAAGCCGCCGTAAATTAACCGTCAATTCGGAGTAAGTCAACATACACACATACGCAAGAAGACATAAACATCTGTTGATGATTATCAGGCTGTGGTTACGCAAACCAGGGTGGAACAGATATGGCAGATATTGCAATGTTGTTTAAACCCACGCTTGTCATCTGTTTGGAACAATTTTGAATGTTGCAATACTATGATGACGTTCATGAATTGAGGAGGCTTTTCATTGAGCAAGCACTGTTACTACGCCACACCGTCACACCAGACAAATTCGCATTTTTCAAATATCAGTAAATTTTACTTACTCTCTCAAAGGAATGGGCTTTTCAAAAGAAAGACAAGATTTTCTTTACTTTATTGCAATGAGTTGAAGTGAACCATATTTATATTCAAAAAGCGATGAGAAAATACAAAAGTTGATTCGTTAAATTTTGTCTCTCTATTTCGTCATCTGTTTTACTACCTTACTATAATATTTATCAAAAAGTTCTTAAACATTTGAAAAAGTTTTTAATTATTAAATGATTCCTACTACTGACAGCTTTTTAAGATCTTTCAACTTGTATTCAACAGTCTGCAGGATAACGGTAGCACAACGGCATCAACGGCATTATTGCATTGTGATCTTGGCAGTAAGATCCGTCAATCAGTTGGGTTGAGTTTAAATGCGAAATGCACTTCTTGATGCATGCCACGCAAAAGATCGATTCAGTTGTGGACAGACATACGAGTGCGTGAAAATTTAGTGTGCCTGATTTCTGGCATTTTAGAATCAATGAAACCATCTTTAATATCAGATTCATCGGCACCATGCTCAATCAAAAATGAGGCACATTCAAAATTGCCACTCTGTACCGCATAATACAATGACGTCGTGTTCGATTTACTTTTTAGATTAACACTGGCTCCATGAGAAACCAAAAGCTCAACAGCCTCTGTGGATCCCATTTGCGTAGCTCGATGCAACGCAGAGAACCCTTCGTCATCTTTCAAATCAATATCAATCCTTTTCTTCTTTTTGAATAGTTTTGAGAGTTCTTTGATATCACTGTTCTTAACAGCATCGTGCAGCGGGAATGATACTTTATAAGGAACTGAACTACTTCGTTTCAAAGCCATCTCTTCATCTACGTTTTTGTTTCCTCCTTCTTGGCTTTTCTCAAGATATTTTTCCGTATCGTTTTTATTTTTCTGAAAAGACAACAACAGTCCTCTGAGAGATCGTCTTTGGTCGTCGCAAACAGTTATTCCCAATTTTCTGGATGTTGTCTTGGAATGAGAAAGCTGCGAGCTTGAAAGCTTGATATCCGCACGCTGTTGATTAACGCCGTCTTGTTCAGCCTCGTTAAAAAATAACGATTTTTCATTTGAAACACCAGCATTATTAATACTGTTGCAGGAAGTGCTAATACCGCTACGGGGTGCCTCCATGACAACAAGTTTAGGGTCTCGTGATCTGTTCCTTTCTTTGAAAACTTTGTTCGTGTCAAAATACCATTCCACGCAGACAAGCATTCAAATGTACATACAATATATGGTTGTAATTTTCATCCTTTGCTTACAAAATGATTAAAAAGTAATCCAATCTATTTATTCGTGTCGTATACGCTTACCCTTTGCAAAATCTTCATGAAATCTTGATGCAAAAAATTTTCCGTTGCCGTAGTTAATGTACATGACATTACTCTTCATTCAACATGTTCACAACTCAATTTATTTGCGATGAGAACCAATGACTTTTCTTCTGGATGCTAATTTGCGAACACATGGAACCGGCCATTTGCCCGCTGATTACCCGTCAGTCGCCCAACCTTTAGCCGCTACAAAGAAACGCTTCAATGACGAAAGAAGAGCACGTGACAGCTTGATGGTGCATTTTGTGCATGGGCAAATGCATTGGTGACCACGTTCTTTACATTTCAGGAGAAAGAGCCAATGCCATTTTAATTTCATTTCATGTCGTCATAAAAAATTTGAAAATTGATCCTACGGGGCTGGTCTCAATAATCGAAAAATCTTATGGGAGCGAGATCTCGTTAGCCTGCGTGCAGACTGTATTTTTACTTCTGTTGTTACTGTTGACTGACTTTTCGATTTTTCCGTTTTCCTCCTTCTCAGTCAACAGCAACAACAGTAACAATAGAAGTAACAACAGTAAGAGTCTGAACGCAGGCTAGATCTTGCTTGTCGCTTGTGGAATAGGCCCGAATAGGGTCATACTTGAGACCAAGCAGGCTAGGTTGCCATCTATTATAATAACGCAAAATGAATAATGCAAAGGAACCGGGTTTATATAGCCACAAATTCCATACATTTAGCCGGAAAATGCCAGCGACACACTAGTCGCAAACGGTGCTGAGCTTAATTTGCATGCGGTGTCAGCCAGTGAAACCTCGACTGAAGATTTTTGCTTTAACCTGGTTTGTTTAACATGAGAGATATACCAAACGGCTCTCAAGTAATTTATTGGACTCTTTGATTTATCCATGCAAAGGTATCTGCAATACATCATTAATTTGTTATCATACACAGATCACATTCACATTCACCGTTATCTAGCCTTCAATTCAATTCAATTCAATTTGGTCTGCGACGCAGGCTAACCGTTATCTCGAACATTTGCTATTTCGAACCCCTCGCTAGGCTTTCGTGATGCACCAGAAATGTAAACAAAAACAATACCTAATAATTTTGCTCAATTTCAAGATGCAATTTCTCGGTACTCGTTACTCCGATTTCCTTGAACGTTTTTAACTTGATGGAATAACAAAGGGTGTTTCCTAAGACCCGTGGTTTCACAAATGATGAGTCAGTAAATGAATCTCGGCTTATAAGCCTGAAGCTTGCAAAACTTTCACAGAATAACAGCGGTCAAAGAACCTTTCAAACATCGACAAAGAAGACTGATTAATAATTATACTTTGTGCAAAATTCTTTTAACTCAGTTCCAGCATGCTGTGCTCCGCAAGACAACATAATATCCCCACAACGTACCCCCTAATAAGCTAATATTCTTAGATATTAATGTATCTCTGCGTCTATGGTCTGGAGGTAAATCCTTTTTATAATGGATTGCTTATTGATTAAAGTTGTTCTCTGGTATAGACATTGCTTTGCGTTTTGACATATAAAAACCTCAGTTTCTTTAAATCTCTACTTTTCAAAAGGTTGCGAAATACCACACACGTTTCTGGTACAATTGGATTAAAAATCTTGCCTGCATTCTAATTTTTTCTGAAAGAACATTCAGGTTGCATTTACATTGTACCAAATCACTTTTTGATCCGATAGGAAAGTTTTACGGGTCAGCCTCGCATGTACACTTGGACGAATGACCCGATATGGTCTCACGTGATAATCGTGCCCAGTGCGCATGCTCGTTATGCTGAACAAAAGTGACCTGGTGCCAGTGCCTAGTGCAGTGTAAACACAACACAAACACACAACATAACACATTTTAATCTGGCACAACATTTTTGTATCAGCGAAGCCTCGGACAGTTTTCAAACAAATTTTAAAAGCAAAACGATCACATTTTTCATAAGAAAGTTTGTAATGGCCGATAATTTTTAAACACAAAAAGTTCTTTCATCCTTTGCGTTTAGGCCTTTAGGAACGCTTGGCATCGCCTCAAGGCATGATCAGGTTAAAGAAACAACTTTTTCAAGAATATGACGTACGTTACAATTCATACATTGAACCCAGTAGCGATTTATTTTCGAAGATTCGTGTTATCGTGTTATCTCGTTGACTGTCTATTTTCCAGTTCTTTCTCAGCAAAATGTCATGGAGATAGACAAATTTAATTCTGATACTTTCATAAAACATAGCTAAACAAGCACAACTGATACATTAATATTTTAATTTATTATAAAACATCCTTCCTCTTCTCCATTTATTGAGAATTTATATCATTTATTTCAAAATATCCCAACAAATCATTGTTTTACGAGATCCATCCCCAATCTTGTAACCAATCGCGATATAACCAAAGTAACATTAATCCAATATTCGTCTCCTATTCTTTTCCAGACATTGTCATTTTATGAAGTATCCTCTGAAGTTCAGATCGAAAAAGCTTTCGAATTAACACTATGCTTTTCCATATTTTTCCAAGAAATAACACGGGCTTTAGGAATCGTGGGCTTCCATTTTTTTGTTATTGTTTTCCCATCACCGTTACATGTTTCTTGTGTCCTACCACCCACCACCCATGTATGTTTTATTTGTGTGTGGTATGACACAACAAAATGCATGGGCGATGAGAAACCAAAAAATACAAAAATAAAAGACACATCGCGATTCCCAAAGCCCGTGGAAATAAGAGTAAGACCAATGACTTCATGCAAAAAGGCATGTCCTTCGTCTGGGTTCTTTGCGCCTCCTCTCTAATTTGGCGTCTTTTGGGTGCTGTGCGAAACCCGACTACAATCCAAATTTGTAAGGAGTTCTTTTTGGCGTGGAGGGTGTTTTTCTGCCTGGAGTTGCAATGTGATTCCTTCAAGAAAATAAATCAAAATTGTTAAAAAGATTTACTAATTTTCTTGGCAAATACCCACCTTTTAATGCTTGTTTTAATGTGATGTTCTAAATAAATAATATAAATACAACGAGTCTACCTGATATTTAACATTTAAAATGTAGTCACTGTTGATCACAAGATTATATTTGCTGACCCTGGTTGGCTTTTCATAAAACTTTACACATGTTTTCAAGCATATTGGAAGGAACAAAAATCCACGATAGCATAGGCTCATCAATATTGTGTCGTAGAATAAAACTCTTGATCCGGAGGTGTCAGTCTGCAGACGTTTTTAATTCAATATTATGTTTGTGGCTCATGCACGTCCAGATTATTAGATCGTAAATGCCCTAGTTTTCATCTTAACTAAACTAGCTTGCGTTGCACATTATCTGTGACTCTATTTGTGACTCTATTTGTCACTTGGGAGGCGAAATAACGAGGAAAGAAATGAGAAGTTATTGGTCGGGTCTATCGAACAGTGAAATACGGCACACAGGGCTGCTTTGAGGGACAGGGCCCCCTTTTACAACATCTAATTAGATTTAAAGAAATTTTTATTTGCTCGGGCCCTTAAAATTAGCAACTGTTGACTGCAGGCCAAGAGGCAGTATCCCCTTTTGCACCATTCACAGTGCGCCTGCACAGGAATGCCTCACAGCAATGCTAAGTCAACAAAATGTTTCAATTGTTCGCCATTGCCCCCTTCCGTAGCTTCGTTTTAAAAAAATTAGTTAACCAATCAAATCATTATATTGTAAGCTCTTGTAATTTAATGAGGTTTGTTTGTTTCATTCGTTCGTTCGTTCGTTCGATCGGTTCCTCTGAAGTAAGTTAGCCTCTGCGGAGGAGAGTGTGCTGAGCACAAGAACTGCAAGAAGATCCACCTATGTCTTCCACCTATGACAAGTAGAGTCCACAACGCAAGCTTAACTTGACTCGAGATTATGTCTGGCCCACGCAAAACTAATATCATCATCCTTTTCATCAGAGATATGGCGTCGTATTGATCGTTATTTAACAAGGGCTAGATTTTTAAGAAACATGTCTAAAATTTGTTTACTTTTTATTCTAAAGAAAGCACAAGAGCTCACATGACAAATTAAATATTATGTTAACTTTTGACAGAAAATGTGAAAGAAAAAAAACGTTCACACATACAGGTTATAGTAATATCAACATCACATGCAATGTTGTTGATATTTCAGTTATTATATGGGTACCTAAAATATCAAAGCGAACACTGTGGTGTTTGATTTTAATTTTATTTATTAGATGAACCAAATAAAGCTATAACAGTTCACTTCTCCCCTATAATAAACAAGGTAAACGGGATCATGGGATACAGAAAAGACTTCGAAAAGTGGTGGCCATACAGGTCATTATATTGAAGTTTTTGACATACGAAGGCCGCCAAAAGCCAGCTTCGACCCCAGAGTAAACTTCACACTCTAACAAAAATGAGGGGAACGTCCTTCTCGCCGAGTTTTGAAAAAGTATCAAAAATATCTTCCATGTCAATGAAATTAAATTTAAATAAAAAGGTTTTCACTAACGCAAAATGTATTAGAATGCTATTGTAAGATTCTACTTTCGCTAAATGATAACGAACTTTTTAAAATGCTCGGTCATAAAACTTTCAGGATGATGAATTGTCGAAAAGGCCCAGGCATGCCGGAAGCAGCTTAGAGATAAGGAGTGTGCAGAACCCTGAAACTTAGGGCAAAACAATGGAAAAGTGAAAGAATTCAGCTATTTTCTTAAGGGCAAGGAGGCAAACGTAATTTACGTATTGTTATTTTCCAATTCGCTTCTATGGTTTCCTTTTGTGGTCAAAAATCTCGTTAGTAATTAAGAAAGGCGGAAATTTCCCGAAGATCAGTAAGCTTGAAATAACAAGATTTTTGAAAAGTTTCAGTTGCTCTGAAATTAATATGTTTAACATGGTCAAAAGCACAAATCTTTTCCCCAGTCACCTTCCGCTTAAAATTGTTGACAAAAAGAAAAACATTGTTACTTGATAATGCTTCTGAAACGGAGAAACTAGGCAGGTAGCAACAACTCTTTACGATGCTATCTGCCTAGTTTCTCCGTTTCAGAAGCATTATCAAGTAACAATGTGTTTGACCTTTCAGTTAAAAACTCGCAAATAGAAAATATGAGTTACCTCGACGAAGGAGCTGTCATGGATCTTTGAAGTTCTCGATGTTTCAGCTTTTCACTTGCCTCTTTCATTTCTTCCTCCATCACTATTTTGTTATTTTCTGTTTTCACTCGCTTTTCCTACAAACAACAACAAAATGTTTTTCAAAAGGTGATGAATTCATATACGGCAGTTTACATATCAGTTGATATCATTATCATTTAGTTTAGAAAAGTCAGGTAGCATACGGACTCAAATTTCAGATGGTAACAATGAAAGAAGTTCATCATCTATCGAAAAAATTACGGCATTTTCACACAGGATTAAAATCAATCATATAATGTAAGAATACAGTTATCCTCGATATCTCACACTCTAAAAAGAAATAAAATTTGTTCAAGAAAGAAAGTTTTCAAAATAACCAAAGATGCTTAACTGTGTCAACTAAATAATGAAATGATATTAAAGTAACAATAATGCTATCTTGTGTTGTAAATGTAACGAAAAGTATATTTACGAAAATCCCATGCTTGTCTCCTGCTTGTCCCAAAATCTCAAGAAATTTACCCCGTATGACGTACCTGACGTGCTGCCGCAGAATCTTTTACAGAAAAGAACATTGGACCTAATTCAGCCAACCAGGTGCCATCCACTGCTGTCACGCACTGCATATATTCCTGATGGGAAAAATATCATTTAAAAGTCTCGCTTTGGGGATTGTTTCAAGTAGTATCAAATAGAAAGTCCCAAGAAGTTTCAAGTTGAAATTTTCTTAGGAACGTTTCTTGGAGAAACATCTTGGGGAATTCTCTGAAAGTTTGTTTATCGAAACTTGGAACCCCTTACTCAAACCGGGGTGGACCGGGGTAGGGGGTTTGGGTTTTCCTGGCTGCCACTGCTTTGGGCGGATTCGGGGGCCCTGGCACTCACGGTGTGTTATCTGCTATTTTTTCGTAAGATGTGAGCCAGAAGTCTTTCGGTGCGTATTCACATGAAGTATTGTAGTGTGCATGTTGTTGTAAATATGACTGTTCGCTGAAGAGGTGAAACGAAACCAGTTTGAAATCAGCTGTATAACTGTATAGTCACCAGAGTTGTGCGTACGCAGTAACGCCTATATTTAATTATGGGGAAAATTTGCTATATTTAATTTTCTTTGTGGAAATTTTTGGGAATATTATTTAGGGACACTTTACTGGGGATCTTTCTTTAAATATCTTTTCTCAAGAATGTATGCGGTGAACTAAAAATTCTGAAACTGTAATAGCTCATTATTAAAAAGATTTTTAACTCAATATTTACAGACTGCTGACGTTTGCAAAGACCTATCAACCAA
This sequence comes from Phacellophora camtschatica, assembly GCA_036873815.1. Classification (NCBI taxonomy): domain Eukaryota; kingdom Metazoa; phylum Cnidaria; class Scyphozoa; order Semaeostomeae; family Ulmaridae; genus Phacellophora; species Phacellophora camtschatica. Next base: position 8,450 of record JAYJMH010002655.1, read on the forward strand.
CCTGGATTATTTAAAAAATATATTCTTACTTTGGCAGTCATGATAAGCTCATGGTATACCACATAATCTGGACTGTATCCCATTCCATACAATGCACTCGTTGGATGTAGATGACACGGCATGCCTGTACGCAGATTTACATATTCACCTATACCCTGAAAATACATGGTATTCACTCATTAAAAAAAGTCCTTGAAAGAAAATTTAATTCATTTGAAATAAATTAGTTAACAATGATTTGTTTTTCTGTTCCAGAATGAAGCAGAAAATCAAAATTTTGCATTTCATTTGCCAGTCGATTTGTGTACATTTTGAAAATAGCCAAACGATTCATAGTATTAATGATCACGTGACTAAGATCATGTGATGTGATTGGTTAATCTCAAAATGTAAATAAATTCAAGTACAAACTTTTAAGTTAAAACTACCTACTTATACATGTTTTGTATTTCTTAGCTTATACCGGGTATCCCAAAAAAAACCTTACATTGGTCTTGCAACTTTATTGCAAAAACTTTAGTACAAAGCTCTATGGGATTACCTGCAATAGAAAACCTGATAATTAACAAACAAACTGAGACCTCATTCAGGAAAATGCAAGTATACGAGCGGAGATATTGTCAATGGTCCACAGTTTGAAAAACAAAAACAGAGCAGTTGGTCATTATAGAGTTTTTAGGCCTTGCATCCTTTCAAAGCTGCACCTTTTCAATTCTCGCGTAATCGGGAAAAACAAAGCCCTGACATTATCTGGCTGGTCATTGCCTCCTTAAAAATCATTGAAAGTGTCATTGACTGTGATTTGTTCCTATCTAAGATGTCAGAGTGAAGAAGTTCCTTCAAATCTTGAATTGTGCAAAATTAATAGAATTCTAGAAGTTTTGAATTTCAAAGAAACGGAAAAATTCTAATATTTCCGCGGCTACATTTGTGTTTAAATGATCAACGAGGTCTGAAATTGTTGGTTAGTTATCAAGTTATCTATTTCTAGTTATCAAGTTATCTAATCATAATGAGTTTCTTGTTCTCACGTTTGCAATAAAATTATAAAACCAACTCAAAGGTTTTGTTGAGTCATCCGGTAGTTAGTATAAAGATCTAGGTACATCACGTGGCTAGTTGAAACTAACTTTGAAATGATAAATAGACTAAATAAGAAAAATAATATGAAACGAAATACGTATATAAGATATCAAGATCAAGATATGTAACCAATACTCTGAATGTATGTTCTGTAACATAGTGTTCAAATCTTTGAATGGTTGATCTCGTTGTTTTCTCTTAACCAAATTGAATAGCATTCACACCTCGTGGCATTGTTCGAGCGGAATCTAGACAGTTTTAGGTTTCTGAAATAAAATGAATTGCACGCTCCGTTTTTTACTTATTTTTGCAGATTAATTTAATGTCTTGGTTCATATTTGTTCATGGAGATTTCTTTCATCTCGAAAAAAAGATGGAAGTTGAAGAAACTAACTTTTTATTTTTCCCGATATGAAAGAAGTCTCCATGAACGAATAAGAAGCAAGACATTAAAATGAATATGCAAACATAATTTTCACAAAAACTTGAAAAACGAAGCGTGCAATCCACCTTTTCAAGTTAAGGCCGCCATTATGGAAATTAATCAAATTTGAGAGATATTACGTTTTTGATTCTTGAATTGGATTCTGCCATCAAAACTTAGTTTAATAACAAATTTCAACATTTCTACGTGAATTATTGTCAAAGTTATAGCAATAAAAATATTTAAAGTTTGTGAAGGATTTGACCGCAAAAAGTTTGTTCGGACAAATTTTTGTCCAAACAACCTTTTCACGGTCAAATCCTTCACAAATTTAACTTCCTTAAATCATCATAATTTTTACAACAATGTACATAGAAATGTAGAAATTGGTCATTAAACTAAACTTTGGAGGCAAAATCCATTCCGAGAATCGAAAATGCAACATCTCCAAATTTAATTAATTTCCATAATGGCAGCCTTATCTTGAAAAAGTGGATTGGGTATTGATAATTTCAACACATAACAAAAACAACATGTGAGACTTGAATACCCAGTGTTAATACCATACCTTTCTTGATGCAAGATTCTGTGTCAAGCAATTCATTATTTAGAGGCATCATACCAAAAATAGTGTAAGGAATCACAGTTGCAATTGCTGCTGATGCAATAGGCCAACCAATACATTCCCTTGGAGTGCCATAATCCATTGCATAAATTGCGAATCCTCCAAGAATGCTAAATGATGAGATGAACATCTAATGAAAGAAATCATTTGAAACTGAATCAGATCATGTTGTATGTTTTCCGTGAACAAAGAGCATCTCATAAAACAAAGAAGTTTTAAAAACAAACAATTCACCTCTGAAAATCACTTTACAGTTCATCACGCTTTAGGGGCTTTAGTAATTATATTATAGTGTGTGTTTTCCATTTGTTAGTTTCTAGTCACGAAAATAAAAAACACCAAAATGTATGAGATATGGGAAACCAAAAAATAGAGCAACGATTCCTAAAGCCTGTGCCCTCTATCAAATCATACATTCCACACCTCTCATTATGGTAGCAACCGTGCAAATTACAACAAACAAAACAATAAATTGTCGCTCTGTATTTATTTCGTTTTGGGGCAGAAGTGCCCTTTATAGGGTGCTATTCTTATTTTGGACAGCACATGTCCCCATCTAAAAACAACAAGCAAAAGTGCCCTCTTGGAAGTCAACAGAACAGTCGTGTGTCGAGTGAGTGCCCCCTCAAAAAATGCAATCAGGCAAGAACTGCATCCTGCGTCCTAAATGAATATCTCAAATTAGCATAATGCAAAAAACATCACCCCTGTCCTGCACTTTATTAAAGCGGCCTAAAATTTATTAAATTAACATTTGCCTATAAAAACTGAATTTAAAAAAAGCGAGCAATCTTCATTCCATACTTGTGAGTTCTTAGCGCCATGGAAAGATGGCTTCCACATTTTGATTGCGGTCTTCATATCGTGGGAATTCCTTGCAGAAACTTCAACAACCGTTATGTAGTACGCAGTGCCACTGGTTATTCCTTGGGCAAGTAGAGTAGCAATCTTTGCCCATTTTGAAACATCGGCGATGTCAACATTCATTTTTAAAGAAGACGAAGTAAATATAGCAGATCTTGCAATTCGTCAGTTTAAAAATGCCTGAATATCCACCGCGCTGCGCTTGCTGTGCAGCCGTGCCTTCACACATGCTCGCATTTTATGGGCGTGGCAGCTATGGATCATAGTTCAATGCTATGGATAGGACAAAGATCCTATAAGGCCCTATAAATCCTTGGTGGCAGCACAGCAATAAGATGAGGTCAAAGGTGGGGACAAGACAAAGGTAAAGGTGCATTGGCCGAAATCCGTTAGAGCATAGTCATAAGAAAAACCGATTTTTATTATTTTAGAAAAACCGGGTTTATCTGAGAAAATCCAAGTTTATCTGAGAAAATTCCAGTTTATCTGAGAATATCCCAATTTCTCTGGGAAAATTCCAGTTTATCTGAGAAAAACTGGGTTTATCTGACTATGATCTGAGAGAATCCCAGTTTCTCTGCGTGAGCATACCTACCTGAGTAGTCCTCCTTTTGTTTGTGGAATCCCCCTATTGTATTGTATTTATATGGGAAAATTTTATCCCACCTTCCCACCTAGGTGAGATCAGTGAGATCCAGCAAGTTGATAGTTGGATCTCACTTTCGTGGGATAAAACGTTTTCCATGTAAACGAAAGATAAAAACTGTATAGGTTTGTACAGAAAGGCCGGATCTCACATCTCAGTTGATGGGCTGCAAGGTGAGATGATTTCATCCATATAAACAGGCCCTTCGGCAAGTCTAGCTTTCTGTCAACCCATCCTGACTGAATAAATCGTCTTAGGAAATTTATCCATAATATTTTTAAATTCTAATTCTATCAATATTTAAAATCTCTAAAATAAATAATAATAAATAAAACCGGTAGAGTAACAAAAAAAGTTTTGTTTTGGCCATCCAAGACAACTTTCAATAGGCCTGCCTGTTCTGTTGACTTACCATTCCTTTCTTTGCATGAGAGTAGAACGACTTCCAGATTTTAATCGCAGTTTTCATGTCACTCTCCATTCGAGCGACATGTTCAACCGTAGAAATGTAGTAAGAACTTCCTGCTATCAAACCTTGAGTAAAAAGCACAAAAACAGTGAGTAGGTCCATCAAATCCATGTTTCAAGTCTTGAAGAAAGATACAACGACAATCCCAACAAACGAGACGAGACAACCACCATACACAAACCTGGTAATAAAACCAGCAAGATATCGATTGTTTTATTGATTACGCAATTTTGTGGTTTTACAGATAAAAATAAAGCCAAAGAAATAAAAGAAAAAAAAATAAAGAAAATAAAAATAAAGAAATAGAAAGGAGAGATGAAAAATAAACATTTTCCTTTCCCAATTTATATTTTTATATAAATTTTTTCCTTTGAATTTTAAAAAATTTTGAGACTCTGGTACCCATGGTAACAGGCAATGGGAGACGCACGAGAATGATATACGGAGCATGGCAACTAGCTATATTCCAAGGCTCCTAGCGCCCGTGGCTAAACAAACTAAAGCTCACTACCAGCCTGCGTGCATCCCCTACTGTTTTGGGTTGAAATCGTTGAAATTTTTTTCAAAAATTCATCAATTCAACGAAAAAAATTTCAACCCAATTCATCAATTCAACGAAAAAAAATTTCAACAATTTCAACCCAACAGTAGGGGATGCACGCAGGCTACTCATTACCACCTGATTCAGAAGGGGGGAGGGGGGGAGGGCACCATTTTTCAGACCCAAAAATTATTATCGAATCCGAAATCCCAGACCCAAAAATATAGGACACGCCTCCTACCCAAGTCAGATACTGCCTCCCTGGCATTCGATGCACATTTTTGGAAGAACAACCTTTTTAAGAAACACCAGGGAGAAATTTTCCAAAAAAGACATAAAAACATAAGAATCGAACAACACGTAGGCGTAAAGCTAGGGGGCCAGGGGTACATGGCCTCACAAGTTATAATTTTATATTGTTTTGCAATGGCTTAGTTTATTCTGCCCCTTGGCCAAAACATAACTCTACGCCGAAACATATAACTAGTTCCTGCCCTGTTTAGTTCATGTACACTTTACTGTACTAATCGATATTACTGTGCCAATTTTGTCCAAAAGTTTGATCGTCCGAAACTGTTTGATGTTAACGCATTAAATTTACATTAAGACCTACCCTTTTTCACTTTAAATTTCAATCAGGAACTTTTTGGAACACACAGTAGATCGCAGAAGCAATTTAGAAACATTTGTTAAAGTTACGAAACATTTATTATTTTCATGAGATATCAACAACGTAATGGGAGATGAACAGTTTTTAATTTTAAAACACAACAACAAAGGCAATGATAATTACAACACATAACAGAGGCAAATTTTGTAAAAATAGTGCAATAGATATGCCTTTTTCAAAGTGATTAACCACCAAAGACAAAGCGAATTCTCACGATTGGAAAATAAAAACAAGCAACCTGCCGTCAACCCTTTGTTTTGATTTGCAGGTTGAGGGAATCCGCTTTTTCTTCAATGAATAATTGCTTTGAAATTGGAGTGTCGATTTCACTATTCAACATTCTAAATAATATGTTAATATATTTAGTTTTTCGTTTTTTTTGAGAGATGGCTGCAAACCGATACACCACACCGGTAAAGGAGTCCGGATACACGGTAGCAACTGAAAACAACCCGGTAAGATACGAACGTACACGGCCGGTACAGAAAATAACACCAAATACTGTTAGTTAAATAAATCCAATTCATTATTAGTTACCCCCAAATATTATCAGCATAGTTAGTTTTCTCTTTCTTGGATTCGCGAGCAACAAATATTAACTGCTTTGGGTTTTCACTGAATTTACAGACCTCGAATATAAATTTAATGTAAAATTTGAGACCCGAAATATTAGTATTAGCACGGACTCTCCGTTATAACGGTAGGAAGTATCCTCCTTAAAGCCGAAATACAACCATCTCAAAATGTTTCTATGATGCATACGATTGTATGACTTCCAAAACACCTAGACATACTGCATAAAGTATGTTCATAAAGACATACTGTATGTGCATAAAGCATGTTCATAAAGTATGTGCATAACGTATGTTCATAAAGACATACTGTATGTGCAAAAAGCATGTTCATAAAGTATGTGCATAACGTATGTTCATAAAGACATACTGTATGTGCATAAAGTATGTTCATAAAGTATGTGCATAAAGTATGTTCATAAAGACATACTGCATAAAGTAAGTTCAGCAAACCATACTGGGTTGTTTTGCTCAAAACAATGCCCAAAGAGAAATCTTAGAGTTTGGAATATCATCCAGGCATCTGCGACCGTGTTTACCTGTCCAAAACAACAGAGGCAAATCTTGCAACAACAGTGAAATCGACATGCCAATTTCAAAGCGATTATCCATCTGAGACAAAGCGAATTCTCTCAACTGGAAAATCAAAACAAGCAGCCTGGGGACAACCCTATGTTTTGATATTCAGGTTGATAGAATTTGCTTTCTCTTCAATAGATAATCACTTTGAAATTGGCGTGACGATCTCATTACTGTTACAAAAGTTGCATTTGTTGTCCAAAACTTGAAAAGAAAATTGCCCTAATCCGTGTTTGAAAATGTCGCAATTTGATTTGTTTACACCTTGAAAATAGCCACTGAATTCCCAGTACTTATAAACATGTGATAATAATTGTGTGGTGTGATTGGCTAATATAAAAATGTAAACAAACTAGTAACTGCATTGACTGCAAAATTCTCCCATGCTGCCCAGCATGGCACATTGACTCATACTCAAATGTAGTCTGCTGAGTCATATTTCCATATTTTTACTCAGTTACGTTTGCTTAGTTATGTTTAAGAAGGCAACTATCACGTTCCATAAAATACTAATGTCCAAGACTCTAAAGCACCCGTATTCCCAGTTCCGTATTTTAGATACTCATCGGGGTTCTCTTTATATGCCAATCTTTCTTGTGCTTGAAAACTGTCCTCCTCAGTTGTTTCCTTTATACTATTATTGTTGTTTTTATATTTACTAGAAATAGGCTTAGCCTCAGGTGTTATTGATTTAGCTTTAAGTTTATCTGAAATGTTTTTATCATGCATGCTACCATGCTTTTTCTTGCTTTTATTTTCCTTCGATTTTCGTTTTTCGTCTCCTGGCTTCACGTCTTCTTCTTCCGACCTCTGCATGCCCTTTTTGTGTTTTTCCATGCTGGCAATGTTCGCTTCCAATTTAAACAAATCATCAGTGTCGCCAGATACAATGTCTTCGTGAACACGTTTCAAGAGCTTCAACACTGACTTGCTTTGCGTCTTCATGGACAGAAGTTTCTTGCGAAGTGCGTCTTCTAGCGACGATACTTTTTGCCGGTGCGTCGGACTTCGTTCGGAATCATCGTCCTCGTCAGTCTCGTCACTCTGCCTCTTTGACCGAAATTCCATTGAATTCTTACCAGAAAAGCTTTTCTCGCCAATGGTGCGAATAGTTGTTGGCTTTTGCGAAGGATTAAGCTCGCTAAAGATGGCAGATCGTTTCACAACATGAGGCTCGTTCTCTAAATCATCATCTGTTCCGTCGCCATCATAATCATCAATTATTTTATTGCGTTTTTCTCGAATTACCGTGCTCTCCGATGAACTGCTCTTATCCTTTCCAAGAATCTTCTCTTCCCCTGCAGTTGATCTCCGGCCACGATGATGAGAATTTCCTTGTACTGCTTCTGCCATTGCATACAAATTCGAAGATGCATCACGCCGCTGACGGTCTTTGGTTGCTTCAAAATTCGAGGGAACACGCTCGGGATGGCCAAATATCCTTGCAAATGGTGCATTATCTTGTCCACGCAAATTGAGTTGATTTGTTTTTCTCTCGTGAATTTTCTCAATAAGATCGACGAACCTTTTCCTCGCTGATTCAACATCAGTGGCTAGTTTTGGGTGCTCCGCAACCCGCCTAGATGTGTCAATATAAGACTTCGTATTTCTTGCACGAAAAATAGGCTCGCTCCTTCTTGTACGAAGCAACGAATGAGGTTCTGCTGAAGAAACAAATTTACGGTCCCGTGGGTGGATTTCCGGAATCGAAGCAGCAAATTTACGGACTTCTGAATTTGCTCGTGGAATAGAAGATCTTTTCCAATCATGACGATAGTTCTGCGGCTCGTAATAATCATTTCCGTCTTCAATTAAGGACCCCTGTTCTACTGCATTAACCAAATCAAAACCTTGCGGAAATGATGAATCTTGAAAGGGGTCGAAATCCTGCGTAAAAAGACTGTAGCCATTGTGGTCTGCAACAGGAACTGAGAAAAAGGGTAACGTATCCCTCATTTCATATGTATCTTGAGTCTCCGGAGTTGAAGCCTCGTCTGCCTCGTCACCTTCTTCCGTGTCACTGTCCGGTATCTCACCTTTTGATCGAGAATGTTCTTCGTCAGGCGAATATTCGTTCTCCTCTGCAAGATCTTCTTCGTTATCTTCCGAAGACGGAATGATCATAAATTGTTTCTTTTTATGTTGACTCGCCCTTTCAGATGGCTTTCTATGAGCTTTATGCTCTTCTGCTATTTTCAAATCATTAATTTTTTTGTGTTTAACTTCCTTTCCCTCTTTAACTTCCTCGTTCCTTTCTTTTTCTCTCAATTCTTTCACATCATTCAAAAAATGTTCGTTACTGTTGTTGTCAAAAAACACCGTGACATCAATCTTGTCATCTGTAGAATCAGATTTCGGATTAACTTGACCAAACTTTCGATGAAGCCGTTCTGTCTTCTGAATAATTTGGCCTAAATCATGCTTATCTTCATCGAAATTCAGATTTGTTGGATCCACGACATCGTTTTTTAAATTAAAAATATCGCCAAGCTCCGAATCGGTTGACTTTAAGTCACCAGCATTGGTTCCCTTAATAGCATTGTCTGTTTGAGCCCCTCCTTCAATAAACTTGCTACTCACCACTTTAAAATTTTCATTCTTTAATTTACCATTTCTGCCTCCGTTTTCAACATTATCAATCCTCCTCATATTCAGTATGGAACCAGCTCCGGTTTTATCTGTCATTTCCGGCTCCGCTAGTTGTTTTCCTCGGCTCCTTTCCCCACCACCATTGTACTCAACTTCATCCATGTCTTTCTGCTTTCCCTCGCCAGATCTTTCAACTTCGATCTCTATTTCATTTCCATCTGCTTCTCCTTTACCCTGAGCTTTAAGAAGGCTTCCCTTTGCTCCTGAAGTTCCTAGTTTCCCGACTTCCTCTTCTCCGGTCTTCTGTTCTCCCGTCTTCTGTTCCCCGATCTTCTGTTCCCCAATCTTCTGTTCCGTACTTGTAGTCTGAATAAGATTTTCCTTTGTAGGTTTTTCTTTGACAGCAGCTCCACTCACCGGACTCACTTTTGTGTGCTCAATTCGAATTGTCTCGATTTGACTTGCATTGTTCCAAGTACGAATTAAACTTTCCGGATTAGACTGCATTCGGATACTTGATGAATCGTCAAGATTTGGAACGAATAACGTTCCATCCGGTCGTCTTAGAATCACCCCAAACTGTCCAATAGGCACTGAAAAACAAATTTTTATACAATATATACATGACGTTTTTCCCAGTTAAAAATCTGAAAAAATAAAATATTTTTTGCTAAATTCAAACTAGAATTTTTGACTTACTGCTATAGTTCCATGCAAGAATCTGGCCTGGTTAAATGAGATAATATTTCTTCATGCAAACGCAAGATGAAGCCAGCCAACTTAGGGTAGAGTGGCTAAATGGTTAAGGCGCCGTGTTTCAAACCTAAACTTTCTGTGAGAGCAGGGGTTCGGGACCGGTTGCCGGCTACGAAACCCACAGCCAACTCAGCTGTCAATTTCGAGATTTGTAAAATGAGTACCAGCTCAGTTGGGATAAGAGGTTATCAAACCAGGGAATGGAGTGGCACCCTCTCCTACTACCTCCCTTCGATAGCAGCAAAACAAAAAAGGAGCCTTTGGGTTGCCTTCAGTTTAGCGATCGGCCTTTTTTGCTTATTGACTTACTTAGGTACAAATATCTCATGTAAACAGGTCCTAAGCTCAACGATTGTTCCCTTAATAAAAGGCAGCATTTCGTCAGTCAAATCTTGGAGAGAAATGTTACCATTCAATTCGCTCAGTTCAATTGTATTTGTAGAATACAACGATACAGGCATGTATAAACTAATTTAAAACATGCATTCTACCGGGTGCACCTAATAACGCGGAACATCTTTGACGAGCTAGCAAAAATCGTGTACTGCACGGATTACAGTGATTAAACTTGATATTAACGTCCAAAAGATAAAACTAGTAAAAAAACAATTTTTGGCGAATTTTTTGGACGCTTGCTCTTCCATTATGAGCGATTTTCAAAAAATTGTCGACCTCATTGGAGCTCGAAACCATTCAAAAACGTTGATATCATTGAGGTCAAACGTTGACTTCATTCTTTGAAAAGAAATGAAAAGCCTTTATTCAAACAGCGAAAAATGACGCGTGAAAACTGAAAACGCATAAAAACTGAAAGAGTCTTTGATTCGCAAGGGTATTTGACATGGTTGCGGGAATCTCTCTTTGACCATGTGCTCTCAAGCTTTTTAAATTTGATCAACATTTTTCAGTGTTTTCGAGATTTTGTGAAATGGACAACTTTTTGAAAATCGCTTATAACGGAAGAACAAGCGTCGAAAAAATCGTCAAATATTATTCCTAACTAGTTTAGCCTGTCTATTTACTTAATCACTGTGATCTGTGCAGTACACGGTTTTTGGTAGCTCGTCAAAGATGTTCCGCATTTTTTGGTGCACCCGGTACACGACCCAAGTGAAGCTAAGCTCGTATAGATTAGCTCGTAAATTAAAGAATAAAAAGTATGTATGACTATGCAATGTCAAAATTACTCCTTAGCCCTTTCAGCCAGAGAAGAGCAATACGGCCCATTGACAAACAATGTAAAATGTCATATTTTCAGGAAGAAAATTCAGGCAGAAGTTGACGCTAATTCAAGATATTTCAACGTAAGCTTTTAAGGGTTAAATTCTGAACATTAGTTCCGGTACAATTGATGTTTCAAGTTAAGTACGTTAAAATCAAAGTTAGACAATGGTGGCTTTGACATTGATTTTAATGAACGTGTTTTGTCTGAAAAAAGAAAATACAATAAGCTACATGATTAAATCAGTAGTTTTCTCACAATAATAAAAAAAAATCCGACCGCATGAAAGACTTAATTTGATCTAATCAAACCTGATAAAAGAAAGGTACAGTTAAAGCTCGAATTGCAATCAGACTGGGCTTAAACAAATCTTACCTGATCCGGTTGATGACGATTCTGGCACAACACCGATTTTCTTTTTTTGTGAATTACCTTGAAATATTGCTGAAATCAGCGAAACAGCGTCATTAATAACGACCCCTGTTCGATTGCCATCCGTTCCGTCTTGCAAGTCGTCGAATAACTTCTGCGTTAAATTTCTCGTCTCGTTCGAACTATCTTCCATAAGTTTAGCGACTCGCTGTTTAAATTCTTCGGTTTCATCGTTAGTTTTACCAGCTGATAAAATATCTCGCAGCACTTTCAAAACATCACTGACCATGTCATTTGCACGTGTGCTGTTGGCATCAGCATCAGATACATTGCTTTTCGATACAGACCCTGAAAAAAACGTGCACGGTTCTCGTTAATCAGATAAGACATTAATTAATGATATAAAAAGTTACCATACAAAGATTACAATATGATACCACAGGGAAATACATAGCAACTCTGTGATCATGACATTTAAAAGTTTCAAAGCCCAGGATTATTTTAAGTTATAATATTTTCAATTACCCAGTACAATTTTCAATTACTATTTAAGCCCAGTATTAAGCATCTAAGCAACCCATTTAAGCAACTTGAGTTCCAAATTCTGGCTGAAAATTTGGCAACTTCAGTACCACCCAGTAGCTTATAAATAAATTATCGTGGGATACGATCCAACCAATGGCAAAGATTTTTTATTTTTGGATGTGAAATAAAAGTTAAAAATGCAATAAATTAAAAAACACAACAGTAAATAAAACAGTTAAATTTGTTTTGGATAAGTATGTAAAATCAAGGTAAAAGTTTACATAAATTTAAATTCCACCACAAAAGTTTATACAGGGTGGGAAGTTTATACATGTCCCGCTGTTCTAAGGGCTGCAGTAGAAGACGTGTTAGATTTAAAACTACAAATATTAAATAAAAATGGCTAACTTAGAGTTTGAGATATCACACAAGCTTCTAGGGCAACATTAAGGTATCAAAATTACAAAAATAAAATAACATTATCTTATTTCCTTTTGAAACATGCCTGGAAATGAGGTTGATACAAAAAATCTGATACATAGCCAATTGAAATTTTCGGAAATAGATCCTGGTCTCGAGGCTATTCCTTTGTTTCCACTGGGAATTGTTATTCTTGCTTCTTTCTCTCCCAAAGGACCATAAAGACATTGAAGTTTAAGCGTTTTGTACTGATGGGAATTTCATCAATGTTTAAAACGAGATTTGCTTTGTTCTGTCACACAATAGAACGACATTCATTTCAGAAAAGGTTTATTATAGCAGGTAAATGGTGAATTTTCATAAAAATAAGAATGTTTAAAATAAAGTAAATTTACCTCTAGACTTCTCTATGATCTTCAACAGTGAATTAAGCTTCTGAACTCCTTTTTCTTTTTTCCACACCTTGCTGAAGGAATAACTGACATTTTCGATTGGTTCAGTGTCAACTACTCTGCTCGGCAACTGACTACCCATCAGTCCTAACTTGTTGTCACCATTTGATTCATTTCTTTGAGCACGCAGCGCCGTAAACAACTCAGATAGAACACTCTTTACCAGACCCTGAATGACGTCATGTTGTGGACTCACCGTGGCTCCCTCAAAATTGTGACGCGTGGTTGGTTTCAGCGCCTGATCTGGTGTAGCACCCAGTACCGAGCTTGATTGAAAGCCTTGCTGCTGTCCTGCACTCGGTAGGTATGGTGATGCCGCTCCAGAAATGTTTTGGCCTAATTGTGGCATATTTAGCTGCCCAGAAGTATTGGAAATTGCTGTTCCATTCAGGCCTAAATTTGCATTGTGAGCATTCTGGTAGTTGTAATGAGACGACTGAGAAATTCTTGCTTGTGTTGGCGCCGGTTGGTAAGCTTGCTGGCTAACTAAACCTTGATAAAAAGACATCATAATTACTACCCCGTAAACTCGTCTTCCCTAAAAACCGCCACATTGCGAAATACAGTAACTCCCCTTTATTTAAGGTGTAGTTAATTGGTACCAATTCCGTTTTCGATTCGTGCCAAATCACAAATTTATATTTCGTACTCAATATATCGAGGGAATGCCATATCGAGGGATAGCATTCCTATGGTAAAGTTGGGAAGTTAATACTATTGGAATTGTGGCCTTTTTTTAAAAGACAATAAAAACAAAATTAATACCTTCTTTATGCTTTGTCAATGCCTTGAATGTTTTTCCAAAAAACGTCGGTTCAGCAGTGAACACTTTCACACTTATGGTCGGTTTGCTTTTCTTCTGATAATGTTTGTGATTTTGATTATTATGATGATTATGATGATGATGATTATGATGATGATGATGACGGTGGTGCTTGCTCTTTTTGTTTTCCTTCTTCTGTTGTTTATGTTTGATTTGTTTCTTCTTTGGTTTTTGTTTTTGTTTCTGTTTCTGTTTCTGTTTTTGTTTTTGTTTCTTTTTTGCGTTCTTTTTATTTTTCTTCTCCGATTTCTTTCTCGAGCTTCTGTATGATTTGCTGTCGAAAATTCCTCCTAAAGTGTAGAAACTTCATGATAAAAACAATTCAAAAAATAAATACAATAAGGTTTTCATTGTCAAGATAATTTTCAAAGTCTTGCAGTTATAATAGAAACCTCGAGAAGTCACAGTGGGGTCGGTCCTTCGGCTGGGTCTACTCCATAAATCAAAGCACAACAAAGTTAGGAGACACTGAGCAATTTAATGACGTAATTTGCTATTTTGACATGAAAATTCCCCACACAACCTCAAAGATTTACCTTCGCTACATTGCAGGAGGGAATCAAAAGCGAAACAGTCCCATTCACGGGCACAGTTCCCTGCCACAAAAGTACTTTGTAAATTGCTTACTTCTATCTACGCTTACAGTTAATAAAAATTATATATAATTACAAACTAACAAAAAAGTGTCTCATATTTTTTACTCAAGTAATAATACCTTCAAAGTCTTCAGACAACTTCGTGCCAGCTTTATTCTCAGCCTTTAAAACACCTTCATGCGCTTGAGAAGAACTTTCAACATCCTCGTCTTGAGAATGAGGCTGTCCCATAATTTCGTCTTGAAGAGCCTCCGTTGCATCTTCCAGATCACCGTGTTTGACTTTTGATCGATAATGATGTCGATTGTTGTTGCTGTTGTCAGTAACGGATAGTGTCCATGTTCCCTTGGGATCTTCTCCCCAAAAATGTACACTCATAAATATCCAATCCTGGATTGAAATAAATGATACACTTCAAGAATAAAAAATTTTAAACATTTTCTAAAAATGTTTTCATTTTCGATTTGAAACTACTTAATCCCAACGGACTTGATAAGCGATGATCTTCTTCCTTTTCCCTGTATTTTCCTCTTCTCCTCGTTTTGAGTCTCGTATCATTTACAGTATCACTTTCATCAATTTTCAATGATTTGCCTCCGCTTTCATAGTACAAATTTATAGGCAGACCAAATTTGTTATTATTTGTGCGTTGAGTGTTGAGATATTAATTCTGAAAGTTCAAATTTGCCTCTAAACTTTGAACCACTGTTGCCTTTTGAACCACTGTTCAGAAGTGTTTAAAAAAATAAAATATGCTGTCTGGAACACCGCCGTGATTCAGAAAATCCGATCCTTTAAGAGCGTAGGCCAAAATTATAACCTCTGGTTTTGAGTGAGAGGCAAATTTGAACTTTAAATGATACTCAATTCTCAATTCAAATCTCAATTCAAATCTTAATTCTCAAACGATTAACATCAACAAAGCAGATTTTTATTTTTAAGTTGACTATCGAGGATAATTTTTGCCGGATTTGAGAGATATTCTCAGCATTAGCCTTAATCAAACCTGTTACCATATTTTTGGGACACTCGTATATATACATTACGATTTACCTACGTTGTCATATCAAAAAATAAAAAGTCTATATATATATATATTAATGTATATATTATATATAACCCTTCAGTGTGGTGCTGGTTTTCAAGAGGCCTCTTCCAATAACATCAAACAAACTCACCTTCAGACCTTTGTTTGAATTATCATTTCGCCTCGTCTTTAGTATCTGACTACGAGTTCCAGATGGAGACATCAATTCTATGTTCAAGTGTCCCCTGTGCCGGTGTTTGAGCGAAATCAGAAGCTGGACGTGCTCTAAATTTTTTATCTCCTGCGCAGTGTCTTTACACGAAGAGTCATTCGCAGCAACAAGAACCGTACCTGATTCCGGAATGTTCCTGAGAAACAAAAATTAATGGACATTTTAAACTAATACAGTAACTTGATTGTGTTACCAATCTTATCTCGTTATCTCGAACATTCTCTATTTCGAAACTTTGTTCCTTTCATTAGGATTTATTATGAAATATTGCTCGTTAATTGAACAATCTCTGTCTCGAACAGATTTCAATTTCCCGTGAAAGTTCGAGACAGCGGATGTCAATAGTAGCTATTATTGCAGAAACAAAAAAAATGTGAAACAGTTGACACATCTATGACAATGCTTCGAACTAACGCCATCTCCTTTTAAATGCTCCTACCAATAAACGCCTACCACAAAGATAAAAATTTAATAAACGCCCCCTTCTTTTAAACGCATCCTCTAATCAACGATCCAATTCCAGAGTGATGTTTCATTTTCTCTTTTTAGAATGCTGTTTTATTATGCAGAGCCAATTTTAAACCAGTAAATGTATCCTGTATTGTACCCCTGGATAAAGATTTTTAAATGAAAAAAAATGAAAAGTCCTTCATCTTCCCCATCAAAAGGTCAGAACTAATAAGAAGCACCCTTCAGGAAGTATTATCATATAGAATGTAAAGTTAGTATTCTAGTAACTTCAAAAATTTAATGAACTATTAACTGCCCCTTCGAATAAAACCTTACCATGGTCCTTCGTTTTTATTTCCCCAACATTTTTTCTGATCAGCAATATTATCCCATGTTTTCGCCTTTGTCACAAGTTGAGAGGCGTCCATTCTACCAAAACCAAATTTTTGATTGAACCATTTTCCAGCACCATTCCGTCTCCATCCTTCATCCAAAGGACTGGTCATGAGAGCGGTATCAACAATAATTGCTTGCACGTCACGCCAAGTTAATTTTGAGCTAAAGTAAAAGAAAATTTCAATCAGACCTAAAACCTTGTTACGCGAAAAACCTACTTATGCTACTCTAACAAAAATTATACTGCATAGCATGTTGTGAAATCTTCACACAATGGTAATTTCATTGTTACGCCATATCGTAATTTCGTTGTTACGCCATATCTTAATTTCGTTGTTACGCCATATCATAATTTCGCTGTTACGCCATATCGTAATTTCGCTGTTACGTCATATCGAAATTTCAGACCGTGCTGTTTGTGCCTTAGATAAAGGTTGTAAAAGCTACAGGTACATTATTGTACGCGCTCGTGGATTGCCCTTTCGCATCACAATCACGCACCTTACTTCTTTTCAAAATTTAAATCCTTATGATTTGAAACTTAATCTTATCCTGACCACTTCGTTTATTACTTTAAATTCTTAAAACTTTAAAAATTCATCCGTGTAGACGACATGGTCTAAAATTTAACTGAGCACTTACTTTGCTTCCAACATTAGAGCAATCATCCCCGCAGCTAGGGGAGCAGCGGAAGAGGTCCCTTTAAACTGGTCAGTACATTTATGATTCAATGTTGTTGTAACCTAAGAATGGAAACATTCGTATCAACAATAACTGTTCACAGAAATAAATCTTAAACAAGAAAGTGCCTATATAAATGCATATGTTTGATTTTGTCCCTCAAGCAAGCAAAAGGGTTCTATGGTTCATAACGGTGCGTATCTGACCCTTTGTTGTGCCACTAAACAACGTTTTCTTTTATTACAAAATAAATGTATGGTGGTCAATTTACTTAGCGGACAAATTATGCACCAAGAAACAGAGGGGAACATCGTAAAACAAAAGATTGCGGTTTCGAACATAGCAATGCGATTTGCAATTTGAATTGATTTCACAATTCTGAGCGCACTCGATCAAATCAAAATAAACAAAAACAGCAAAATTGCATGATTTCATTTATTATGATTAGCTGGGCTGCGTTGAAGGTGTGAAATCTATTCTTCACAGTGACAAATTGCATTGTCATGTTTGAAACCGCAATCTTATGTTTTACAAAATTCTTCCCTGTTGCATTCAGTATACATTGTTTAACAAATTTACAGTCTGTCTCTAACTTCAACCTAGATCTCCAAACCTACTGGTTTATTTAATGCATCAAAAAAACACAAAGCCAGGCACACTTGCAAACGATGGATGATGTGTATTTAACAAAGGACGGACAAAGAAAAGGACAGAAGATCTTGTTCTCATGCCACATCCATCTTGCTGAATATAATCTGACAACAACCAAAACATTTGACACTGAAAAGGCATACATAAATGTAAACACAAATTGACATTCTGTACTCAAAAACAAATTTCAACAGACAAATATACTTACAATTTTATTCTCCCTCTTCTCCCTGTGTGATCCTCCACTATACGTCACAGCAAGGGTAGACGCACAACTTTCTGTGTAGTACGTTGACAACCCGTGGTCGCTGATCGCTCCAATAGAAATCGTGTAAATACTCGTCGTATATCCATCGCAGTTACAGTCATCATCAGTGAGACCGCCGTTTCCTGTCGCCCAAACAAAAATAGAGCCGAGTCCTCCACGACCCTGTAAAATTATAAGAAAATCCTCGATCAAAAATAAACTAAGGCTAGCAGGTGATCCCAAAACAGGTTTTTTCGATTTTTCTATCAAGTTTCGAAATTTCTTTTTATGCAAATCTGGGAAAGATTAACTTATTTTTAGAAACCAAAGAATGACAACATAATCACAGCCAGAAAAACCTATTATTGTGCTATGTTTTTCAAAAACTAAATGGTTTCATTCGGGCAAAAATTTTATATGACATTTATTGCGATGCATAAAACATGCAGTTTTTCGAAGATAATTATGGCCTTTATAACGTATTAAGAAACAAAAAATATTTTATAACGATTCATTACAGCCTCTTAACATGGATGAAAACCAAGTCGCTTATAAATGTAGAAAATATTGGTATTGTAGCGCCAAAACGAATTTATTTTAAATTTCCATATGCAAAATGTTCTTGATACTGTAATCTGCAACCAGGCTAAAATCTCGGCTGCTTGCTTTGTCATCTAACACCACGAAACATACAACAAGTTCGTAAACTCTAAAACAATTATCAACATTAACCCATAAAAAAAACAATTTTTTTAAATCAATATTTTCAGCCAGCATTCTTCAGCAGGGTCTGATCATTTGTTTGAAAATGTTTCTCGTACTCATAACGAGTAATTGGCAAAAGAAATTCACTGGCAAAATCAAGTTGAAATAACAACAAATTTACAGTTGAAATATTTTATTTATTCGTTAATTCCAGCAGGCAGTTTCTTATAAGAATGCGGTTTCTTATAGGCCGATTTTAAATAGCATAAAAACCAGTTTGTTTCACCCATTGGTGAATCTTTAGGGGAGTTTTCGTTTTGAAATAAAATGTGAATGTCATGATCCGAAAACGTTACAGCAAAATGCGTGCAAGACGTCTCCGGGTATTGGTCACAGATAAAGGATATTGGTCACGTGATAAAGGATATTGGTCGAATAAAAACAAGCTGGAACTGAATCAAACTCTCCAGTAACAAGTTACGAAAACAGTAATTGCACATGCAATACTAAAAAGGTAATTTGGTACAACATACTAACCTCTTTGGTGCCAAGTTGCAGTGCTTTACTAGCCAGTGTTCCAGGTCGTCCAAACCTTTTCCCATCGTCTTTCGGTCCCCATGCACAGCTGTATATATGTATGTAGTTGTTGCGAAAACTCAATGAGCTGCCTTCTATTGTATCTGTTGTGTTGCCATCCAGCATTCGAATACCTATAGAAATGTATCGTCAAATTTCATGGCAACGAAATAAACCGCCCGTAATTTTTTGTAGTAATGCTAAGCAAAACGAAGTAGTAAAACATAGAACTGAAATTTATAACGGGTGGGAAAGAAATGTCCGCTTTTTGC
This sequence comes from Phacellophora camtschatica, assembly GCA_036873815.1. NCBI lineage: Eukaryota > Metazoa > Cnidaria > Scyphozoa > Semaeostomeae > Ulmaridae > Phacellophora > Phacellophora camtschatica. The sequence goes on from JAYJMH010002655.1 coordinate 27,915, forward strand.
TGGGCTATCCTGAAAATTCTGTTCGTTACTTGGCCACAAAAATTATGCAGAAAAGGTTTCGAGAGATTAAATTAGATTTGAAGATATCACTCAATCTTCTATGATAATTTTAAGACACTCAAATAACAATAAAAACAATGTTTCACGGCCTGGAGCAGAATGTATCTATGTAGCAGAAATACAGAAAGTATGGAGCAGAAATTTTGCATTGGTCAAAACCACATGCTCTTCATAGCATAGCAGAATTTTTGTCGTACTGTAGTGTGTTGATTTTTTATTATGATTAGCTTCTATTTAATTATCTGGGCTCAAAAAGCTATATTCAGGGGTTCTCAATAACTTATGGTTAATTACACGAATTTCATTTGGAATGGAAAATTAAGAAATTCTGCAAAAACGTTTCAGTAAACAAATTTTGAGAGAGGTGTTTAGAATACATCTAAAGCTAACATAACACCATACCATACTCGTATTCTATGCGACCCACAGTGGCGAAGCTAGAGGTCCTGCTGGTCCTGCCCGGCAGGACTAACAATTTTCAAAGATTACAAATTTGAAAATAA
>JAYJMH010002666.1:0-28474 GCA_036873815.1 Phacellophora camtschatica
AAGTCAATGGCTAAATGGAACGATTATGGAGAGAAATAATTCACGCTACGTCTAATTTAGTCTAAAATTGTGTCTAAATTTTAGACTAAACCAAGCTACGTCTAATTTGGTCTGAAAGCACATCACGTCTAATTTCGTCTAATTTTTGTCTAATTTTGTCTAAATTTTTCTTAACCATGGCTAAGCGTCTAATTTTATTGTGTCTAATCTGAAAAAGACTTCAATTGAAGATTTTCGGCACGTATTAGTTCCATCTCTCTTTCCTGTAAAAAATCAAGCAAATCAGAATGATTTTCAAGAAAAGTGGAATTTTTAACTAAGTTATAAAAATCAGTGTTACCAGTCGTCCTATTGTGTTAGAGGACTAGCCTTATTTTCAACATTGATGAAATTCCCATAAGTACAAAAAAAGTTTTAGCTTAAATGTTTTTGGGTCCTTTGGGAGAGAAAGGGGCAAGAATAGCCATTCCCAGTGGCAATAAAGCAATACCCTCGAGACCAGGTTCTATTTCCAAAAAGGTCTATTAAAAATGCAAAATATTAAAACTAAAATATATTGGTCTGTCTGTGGCTCAAAACGTCTAAATGGAAAATAAATAAATGACTGTAAAATTAGATTCCATATGCATACCGATGATTGAAGATTTGAAAGTGCTGCGTCCAACTTGTCTTTCAAATCATTAATAACACTGTCTGCCTTTGAAAGTTCCTCTTTCATGGAAGATTTTGCTACTTGGAAACTTTGAGCTTGTGACTGAAGATTCTCAATGCGATCCTGTAAATAGGGGGATTTTGTAAAACAAAAGATTGCAATTTCAAACATAACAATGGGATTTGTGATTTTAAGAATATATTTCCCATTCTGATGGCACTCAATCAAATCAAAATAAATAAAACCAGCAAAACTTTATGATTTCGCTTATTATGACTTGCCTGCCTACTGAAATCAATTCTTTACAAAAAAAATCGCATTGTCGTGTTTTTTTAATGTTGTCAATTTTCTTAAATGATATTCTTTCTATTTTAAACTATTTTAGGGCCTGTTTATATGGAGGAAATCATCCCACCTCCCAGAGTCAGACGCGAGCATACCTGAGTAGCCCACTTTCGTTTTTGGAATCCCCCCTATTGTCTTTGTCTCTGGCGCGAAACTGTCAATCCACCCCACCTGCCAGCCGTTTTTGTATTTATATAGGAAAATTTCATCCCACCTAGGTGAGACCCAGCAAGCTGAGAGCAGGATCTCACTTAAGTGGAATAAAACGTTTCCAATATAAACACAATATAAAAACTGTATAGGTTTGTATAGAAAGGCCGGATCTCACCTCTCAGCTGATGGTCTGGAAGGTAGGATTATTTCGTCCATATAAACAGGCCCTTAGTCTGAGAAATATTTTCCAGAATATTTAAAAAATCAATAATTTGCTGATTTTATTTTTGTTTTGCACTGTTCTAAACAATTTAACATATCTTAAGCCATTTATTAAATGGGCAAACAAAATTTGGTCGGCAAATAGCCTTTCCAGACCATTTTACAGTTGTTTTAAAAAATGACTTGATAATTCGCAATATCAACACGAAATATGAAAAATAGCTTCATTCATTGGCTATTTAAAGAGCTTTTAAACTTCCATACCAGGTGAACCCAAGGTAACCGCGCTTGCAAAGCTGCTATGGAAAAGCTTTAATAATTTTGTTTTTGCTTCAGTTGAGAAGGAGGGTTCAAATTAAAAGTAATCGCTGCGCTATACTAAAGAAAAGCCAACGTTAAAGACTTTCTCGAAACCATTAGGTAGTACTTTCAGCAAATTGCAGCAGCAGAAATCCTATAATTGTGGTTTTATAGAGTATGGCTCAGAGATTACGAAGCAGATCTTAGCAAACAAGGTATCAAACATTAAGTTGAAACCACTTACATCAACGTCAAGCAAAAAAAGAGTTTTAAAAAGTAAATCTCCTCCGCAGCAACTTTGCAAACATGAGGGCATTTCTTTGGGCCACACTTTGGTATCATTTTTCAAACGATTCTCAAGAAAACTAAAATACCTCAAGATGAGATTTCTGATTCTGCAAATTCGTTAGTGCCACGCTTGCAGCTTCCCTGTCTTTGGACAGCTCCTGGAAAAATTGAAGAATGCAAAATAAAACAACAGTCTTCTTCGTCATATTTCCAATCACTGACGCATAAATATAAACTTCTTTGCTGCAGCAAATGGCGTAGACAAAGCAGACAGAAAACGACAGTCGTCCACCCGCAAAACAATCATAAAGACCAGTATTAAGTGTCACATATTTCTGTCGTAGTGAAATAAGTTGGATCTTAACACACAATGAATATAAAAGTGGGCCACTGGGGTTTGTAGAACACCGGAATCAGTCATAAAATAGCCCCAAATTTGATTATACCTTCATTGTTTCATCCTTTTCCTTTGCAGCAAGTAAAAGAGAATCAATTTGCTTTAATCGTTCATCGTTTTCTGTTTGAAGCAAGTGAGCTTTTTCTTGTAAATTTTCCTGTATTGGAAAAATGAAGTTAGAAATTAAAAAAAGAAATCTGATAAAAAATAACTTATTTTAATTTATAATTATAACAATAATAATTTGAAATCCGTTGGTTTAAAAGGTTCACACACCTTTATAATTTGTAAATTATTAAAAAAATTATCAGATTAAAATATTTTGTCTAAATGCCTCATCATTACTTTGTATGAACCTCAAGGGGATGTTAAAGCCATATTTGCCTCATGCCTCATCATATGTTATGTTATGAGCAATAAAAAATTAACAATTATACAATATTTATAGCTCAAATTGATACAAAAATGTCTTTAACATAGCCCCTTGTTAACCAAAATATCACTGAGGGGTTACCATACCATGAAAAAGACCTCTATGTCTTTAAAAATTTAACTTTTCAAACTAACCGCTAAACCTGCAGCCTTCTCCATCTCCTTCTGCATCTCCCAAACTTCTTTTCTAAAAACAACAACAAGTAATTGTCAAAGATGAAGACTTCTTAAAACGAGCTCCTCCTTCAAGGATAATTCATGAAACTCACGAAGCGTTCAATGATGAAATGAAGGATCCTGTTTTTCCAAAAACAAAGTTTCCGAAAGTGTTTCTATCGCTCAATCGAGTGAGATCGCTACTAGACTATGATTTATACAGAAAGATAAAATTGTGCTTGTATTAGAAGTGGGCTAGCCTTGCTTAGCTTAGACACCATAGCTTAGCAATAGAGCTCCTGGCCGTAAGGTACCGAGTTTGGATCCCGATGGTGGACCCTTAAGCAAGCTCCTTTATCTTAAATTGTCAACACTCGATTCAGGTAGTGAAAATGCCGAAAACAGTTATTTAACGTGTTCGAAAGCAACCAGGAGGCAGTTGTATAAATCGGACCCTTGACAGGCCACCAAGGGACACTGTAATCCTCGAGATAAACCATCCGTGGAATCTCTCTCTGGAGACGTCTCGTGCTCGGGGCCAAAAAGGAAAAAAAGCTCCCACCAGACGGCAGTTGTTTTTTGAGCTCCAACTTTATAGAGTTCAGTTGTTTTTTGTTGCCCTGTTGAGGGAGATCTCATTCGAGCAAAGGTAAGGTCTCACCAAAAAGTAGAGAATAAATTTCTCATAGAAGCACCATTCAGAAAGCCAACCCAGGTACAGGCATAAAATAAGTTATAATAATTGACAGTAAGAGAAAAGCCAATAGTTTGAGAGTGCAGTTTATAAACAGACCCTCGTACAAGCAGACCCTCGAAATTTTTATTTGATCCTTGCGACCAAACAAATTTTGCTTACAAATTTCCTGCACGATATTGGCACAATTTAACATAATAAACAACGTAAATTTCGAGAAAATTCTACAAAATTTCCTGCAAGATAACTTTTTGAAAAAATTCCTGTGACCATTTGTCATACGGTCGGGTGATTTTTCATGCTATGTATACCCACAAACAATATAAATGCCCCCCCCCTCTCCGTTCGTGTGTTGTAATTTGTAAATTCAAAGAAAAAACGTTTACCTTGCATCCTGCAGCTTTCTTTCTTTGTCATCAAGTTCGTTTTTCAAATTATCAAATTTCATCGTTATCTCAATATTCTAAAATATGACATAAAAAATTGCCTTCATTCAAGTGTGAGTTAAAAAAAAAGTTCGATATAAGAATCCAACTTTATTCAAAACAGAAACTTACGTTGAAATATCTGATACTATAAATGCAGAGTTATGTCTTCATTTACCTCCTGAAAATATGATGTTTTACGTTGTTTATCAATGGAGAATGTTTCAATTCCCGGGATTAAATGGTTAATTTTATTGATTTACAGCAGTTTATGTAACAGTAAAGTTTTAACCGTTTCACGCCCGGATTTATTTCTGCTAAACAAGCAAATTCTATGCAAGTTTTATTTTGCAGGGGGTAGCACATGCAAACTAACTTAATTTATAAGATAAACTTACGTTGAAATATCTTAACTTAATACAAAGTTATGCCAGCAGTTACCTCCTGAAAATATGACGTTACACATAGTTTGTTAGTGGGCCATGTGGCCCTTCTTGGGAGTCAAAAGATTAACTCAAGATGTAGCATCTCAAAATTACCAATTTGTTTATTTAACGAAATTCTTTGCGAAAAAAACATAAATATTTGTGTCCGCAAATACCTCAGATTTGTGTTGATTTTCAAGCTTTTCGTGGAGTCTCTTGTTGTCAAGTCGAAGTTCATTGAGATCTTCTAATGAAAACAAAAACAAGAAAACAATTAAGAAACGATCAACAACTTTTTTAATAAATTTTGCATTTTATTAATATCTATAATATGTAGCATCGGCGATAAAATACGATGAGTTAAAACTGATGAAAACCGGTTGTCTTGAGCATCGGAGGCAATCGGAAAACAAGACATAACAGTGCAAGAATAGATTCCCGCACTATTTCTGCGATTACACGCAAATATCTAGCTGGAACCAGACTCCTAGTTGCTGTTGCGATATTATCATTATGATATAGATTTATGAAAACTGAATGTCTTAAGAATCGCCGATGCTCAATCAGCGATTGCACCGATGAATTTAACGATTTATGAAAACCAGGCTTAAAATAACGTATACGTTTTGGTACCAACCTGGAAAAGGTTCTTAATGCTTGACACGCTTAATAAAAAACATAACTGAGAGCCCGGAGGTACACCCTATAATATGGGTGCGGGTATGTGCCTCCGATAAGGATGGGTTTGAAGGCAGTAGACTCCATAAACATTGGTATGATTTTTACTTTAATGTTGGGTTAGATATTAAAAATCGTCTTTAATGTTGGGTGATTTGGAATGAAACACAACAATAATGTTGGGTATACAAACGGCAATTTCAACATTAAAAATGGGTGGGTTTACAAAATCTCAGCGGCACACTCCCGTCCAACCATCCAGCAAGTAACCCCCCCCCTCCTCAAAGGGCTGAGAGACCAATGAAAGGGTAGTTGACTAAATAACATTTAGGAAAATTCTCCATCATCTTTTACTCTTTTTGGCAAAAAGTCATGCAAAATTTCAGCTTTAAGGTTCTGATACTTAAAGGTTCTTTCATACTGCTTTCTACTGTAGACAAATAATATTCAATAGTTAAAAACTCATAAAGAGAAAATTTAAATCTATGAAAATTATTCACAATTCACATCCTCCCCCATCTGGTCTGTGTGCAGATTCAAATTAATTTCACTTTTCACTCCTCCGCAGCGCGAGTAAGTAGAGTTGAGTCTGCACAGGGGCTACCGCTATCAAAAAAATCCGTCGGTTCAACTAAAACACACAAATACGTCCATCTAACCTTGCTTTTTCTGTAGCTCAGCAGAAATCTGTAGCAATTTTTCTCTCATTTTCTCCTAAAATAATAAACATATCAAATTCAATTGAAATACATTAAAAACATAATTTCCTTCATCTAAAGATACAATAAAACAAAGCTAATACTTGGATATTTCGAAATTCAACGTCCCGAACATTTCAAAATTACAAAGATCTCAGTGCATTCCTTCAAAGTAAATAATAAAAATCTCACCAGTTCTGGATCAGTTTTACTTTCCATCTCCTTTGGCTTCATATCCAAATGTTCCTAGCAAAAATCATTATCGTAATGACTATCATACAACATGAAAATTCCAAACAAATTTAACAACAAAAGCCATGACGAAACGATTAGGTATAATTATGCATCGTTACAGCATTCCTTAAATAAAAATATGTAATTAAACATGCGAAAAAGAAAAATGCAACAGAATAAAAAAAAATAACGAATTTGATTTTGATAAAAATGGGGGAAAAATCGTGAAACAAAAATGCACTTATTGCTCACCTTTAATTCACTGATAAGCCTGTCTTTTTCTTGCCCACTTTTCGTAAGATTCTACGAGTAAACACAACATCATCATTGGCATTAACTTAAAATTAATTTTCAGTCATTATAATTGTGAATGTTTTGATGCATGCATATACGCTATTTCGCAGAACAAGAAAACTTGGAACTAGCAGACTCAAGAATTAAAACAAGAAACTCATTTCGTTCATTTGATGTTCTGTGAATGCCAGTGCTTCTCGATTAACTTTAGCAGAGTCCACTAAATTACATTTAAATAATACAGCAAATATAAATTCAATTATCAAAATTATATGGTACTGTCGTCATCATCATCATTACCAACGAAACTCTGTAGCTAACACCAATCCTTCGCAGAAATTGTGAGACTCCTCCCCCTCCCCCGTCAAAGCAATGTTGTTGAGGTAGTTTGTGCGAAATATTACTGCAAATGTTGTGCAACAAAACATTGTTATTAGCACTCAACATTGTTTTTTCGGGGGAGAGGGGTTGCAGCCTATCTGAAAGAAGAATGTAAGTTCTTTCCTAATTCACAATGGTGGTCTCAATATATTTTGTGAAGGATCGATGGTATTACTTTTTACCAATGCCCAAAACCCAATAATTATTAATTATTAATCAAGGAAGTATATTCATATTTGTTGAAAATTTCCTAAATTCAAATTCAACAAAAAGCATCCCGTAAATTTTCAAAGAATAAATTTTTTGAAGAATGCTTGACGTCATTACGTCCGTGAACCTTGCAAAGCATCTACAAACAAGGAAACAATTTCGCAAGTATCTTTATGAACAGATAAAGTAAGTATCATAGAATACTACAAAGCTAACAGAAGAAAATGCCTTCCCGTGTCCTTCCTTATTAGAAAAGAACCAATCTTGACGTTTCGATCAAAAGCCATTGCAATGAATTCGACTGACTTTCTGTGTCGTAAAGAGTATTCTTAATAATGGAGATGTCTTGATTGAGGCCCAGTTCAAATGAAAGTATTACGTTAATTTTTTAAAAAAAAAGTCGTTTTACTCGGCACTTCAAAAAGTTAAGAAAGTTCTATACTGGATATTTGAAACCTAAAAAAGTTGAAAAATTTATATACTCAAAATTCCAAGGAGGAATTGTCATGCAAGCGCGAAATATTTTTTCCTTAGTTTTATGACTATTATATACAGAAAAGGAAATCGCTAAAGCGCGAAGTAAAAGGTGTGTATCTCTTTTCAGGAAGTAATTGTAGATGCATGCTTAGTAATGCAAAACTTTTCAAATTTTTGCTGAGAAAGTCTTAAGAAAGTTTCAGTACTGAAATCAGGAAATAGCTAAGAAAGTTTCAGTACTACGGCGAAAAAAATTTTCTTATAAAAAATATGCGTGAACCAGAGTGGAAAGAGCAAACAAAAAATTATTTGATCTTTACAATGTCAAAGGTTTTAAACATGCCTTTTCGCTTGTCGTTAAACTCAAATTCTCAGAATCCTCATTTTGTTCTCCAACAGATATCAACAACAAAAAACAATTATTGATAAAATAAATATTGGTATATTGAATAGTAAATTTGGTATACAGTAAAAACCCGCATACAAGAAAGCAGATTTTTCATCCAGGGAATTTTTTCGTAAACAATAGGCTAATGTTTTATCTATTGTTCTCCCTAAAAAATCAGCCTGGAGGTTCTTAAATTGTGTTTCTTATATGCGGATTTTTTATGCCATCAACCATTAATTAGTAATAACAGACGTTTCAGGATGTGCCTTTTTTCGGTGTTAAAAATGTAAAAAATTAAACGTTAAAAATGTTCTTCAACACACGACGAAAATATATTTCATGTTAAAGATTTGAAAAGAACAATGTTCTGATACTTCACAAGAACAAAAATTTCCATTAAAGTTTACTATCTTAATTTCAAATTAATTTCTTTCCCCATTTGTACTGTTGACTACTGTAGACTCAGATCTAAACCTCCCTTGCATAGCCTTTAACATGAATTTGATTGGTTACCCTCCACTTCAAATAAGGTTGATGCCTTTACAAAGCTGCTCTCGTCTGAAGTACACAGTCCCGGTCCCTTTATAAAATGAAAGTATCAGCATCACTTAATAGCTAATCCTGAAAACGAAACATTACAATGCAATATTAAAAATACATTTTTCCAAAAATTAATATATTTTCTGACCTCAATTGCTTGATCTTTTTCGTTTCCAGTTTCTTGTCTCTGGTTAAACTGCAATTTTCCTTCTGTAAGGGCCTCTGACAACTTTCCATCGATAATCTAGACAGGAAACGTACGCAACGTCTGATTTTAATGTTTGCATGTTTTATTTTCAAAAAATGCATCAACACATTTTAGAATCTTTTTTTACGTTCCCAAAAGCAGTTCAGTAGATCCTCGCTGTAAAGAAACTGGATATTTGGCGTTAGCCTAATTCTTTATCAAATCAATCTATTGTTCTTCTGTTGTTTCTCCTGATGATTTTGAGTCTTGTCAGTTTCTTATGCAGTTTCGTGATAGCGGGGATCTACTGCATGCAATAAAATAAAAACTAATCAAATAGTGCAGAATATAATCTCCATTATATTGATGTTGTTTTTAGAAGAGAAGTTTGGGAGATGCAGAAGGAGATGGAGAAGGCTGCCGGCTTAGCGGTTAATCCTGTATTGTAATTGCATTTACAATTTTTTTTTATTATATTTTTTTTATTGATATCGTGTATTAGGATTGTATTCTGCGAATAAAATTGAATTGAATTGAATTATTAACTGGACGTATATTGAATAAATTAAAAGTGCCCAAAAAAAATCCAAATGTCCTTTTGAAAGTTTGAGTACCAACAAAAACAAAACACAACTACAATACTAGACAAACAAAAAATCACCAGACGTCTAGATCTAAAAAAAATGGGGAGACAAAATGTTGCGTAAAAAAGGAGCCCATCTTTGGAACAAGCCATCATCATCGATTAGAAATACGACTATACAGTGAACGTCCGTTCATTCAAACAAGGGGCATCAATAATTTGTTCAAAGTAGCGAGTGTTGGAATTATCGAACGGCTTTTGTATTGTATGACCTTCGAATTAACGGAGTTCGAATTAACGAGCGTTGACTGTATCTTCAAATCTTTTAGCAAGAGCTTAAAAACAAGTTTCATAAATAATATGAAACTACTCATGAAACTACATAGCTTTATTGTTGTTATTTTGCTACTATTTGTTACTTATATTTCAGATAGAAATTAATCACATTCATGTAACTTCTCTTTTTAATTATTTTATGTTGTTGTCTCCGTTTTTATGTTAGCTTTTCTTGGGTCGCATATGACATTGTATTTTATAAATAAATTGATGATGATGAGTGTGTTTAGATAAAACAAAATATTTCATAATTTTACCAAATTTAAAGCTCATACCAATATATACCAATATTATATTATAAAATTAATGTTAACAACAGATTAAAATCAGGTTAAGATGAGGCAAAAAAGCAGATACGAATACCCAGTACAATAATTCCATACCTTGATTTCTTGATTTTTCTGGTCAACAAGAGCTTTCAGTTGCTTGATAGCACTGTTTTTTTCTTCTGATAATCTGGACATGTGGCTAAATGCGTCCTAGAGATGTCAAAAAAAATAAAGTTAAACTAGTAAATATATTCATTCCAGTAATTATACGTACCGAGTGGCACAAGACATGTCTCCACGTTTGCAAGCTGCTACGGAAAAGCCTTTATAGTTTTAATATATACTTCTGCTTTTGAATTTGATATGAAAGGCTTCATTTCATAGTTTGATACCTTGTTTGCTAAAATCTACCAAATAATCACTGAGTTATGCTCAATAAAACTGCTGAAATCTGCTGAAAATACTACATAATGGTAATAAAAAGCTATCAACGTTGGCTTTCCTTTGGTATAGCTCAAGAATTAATCAGTAAATTTCGGAAAACAAAGTACCAAACTTTGAGTTGCAGCTTTTTACATCAACGTTGAGCTAAAACAAAATTATAACCCTTCATGGAAGCTTTGCATACATGCAAACATGCAAACATGCAAACATGCAAACATGCAAACATCAAAAATATAAGTAGTCTGATCTAAAAATCTAAAGACATAATTAAAATAAAATACACGCAAGCCCTATATACTACTTTTGGCCATTATTGGCTGTGTTTTTCCTAGTTATCCTAAAATAAGTCTCAGTTTTATGTAGTTGTCTAGGCATATCTTGTGAATTTATGATAAACATGTTACACATGTACTGTGGAGCCTTGTCGTTAAGAGATTTGAAAACCATAGTCCAGGGATTTAAAAATCAGGGGGCAATAATGTGTGGGAGCGCGATAGCCCCGCTCCCAGGAACTGTTATTATGTATTGTTTGCCCCAGGAAGATTTTCTGACAATGTAAACTTTTTTCTGAAAATTTAATAAAAAGGTTAACCCTGAAGCAAAATGTGGTTAATTTTGAAGAAAAAATGTACAGTCAACTGTCACTTTAATAATTTAAAATGTTCAAATTTCGGGAATCATACATATACAAATCTGTGAATTTTGAGGAAATTGGCAGTAATTTTTTGCCAAAAAATTTAAAGTCCCTAAGGAACAAATACCATTGATTCGATATTATCCACGTTTTTCGATAATTTGTCTGGTTGATATGTTTACAATTTTAGTATAGACAGCGATTTCACAGTGTTTTTGAACATGTGATAAATATTATGTGATATGATTGGCTAATCTCAAAATGCATAAACAAAATTAAGTCGGGATTAAACAAATATAAATGTGAGTCATCTCTCTGAGAAATAACTTGCCTTGATTTGAGAATCTTTTGCATTTAATGCAGCAATGAATTTCTGCTTGTTCAGCTCGTTTCTGTTCAAGGCTTTATCTCTCTCAGATGTTAGTTCCTGAAAAAATTAAATTAGGCTCTTTATTTACTTATGGCAACAAAAATCTATTAAAAACTAAAACGATAGTAGATTTAGACGTTTGCACAATACACAAGTATAAGTCGTCTTTGCTTCTGAGTAAATCCAGCTGTTATTATCTAGATGCACTTGATCACGGGTCAAGCCCGAAACGTCGTATTTAATCAATATTCATGTAACTTTAAATTTTAATACTTCAAATTTTATTATCAATTGTTCAAAGTTACGCACGCAAAAGAGAATTTTTCATTGGTTATTATCTAGATAAGACAAAAAAATATTAAGACGGCTCCCAAACACAATATACATATTAAGAGAATGACATCCGGGACGAGTTCGAGTACAAGCTCGACAAGGAAAACAGTGTTAATGAGTCAATCAATCAATTCTATTCATAGAATGCACGTTAAATACATATATACGGGGAAAATCATTCAATCTATACGACTCAGAAAAAGCGATGCTTAACTGGTCTGGGCCGTGAACTAAAGTTTATGAAGATTTTTCGTGAACTTGAAAAAAAGATTTTCCCCAACATCTGAACGTTGCTTTTTTCAAATCTGTTAAATAAAATGGATAATTTTTCGTCGACTTCTGAAAAACAATCTCAAGACCCCGACAAAAATGACATCAATAGACCTGCATAGCTATAACTTTTGAAATTGTACTTGCAGTTGAACCCATCCTGAATCCAAACCAATGCTATAAGGTTCTGAATAAAATCGACAAGGTTTTCCACGGTCTCCAAAACAAAAATAGCAACTCTAAAACAAGCATTCAAAACCACGTCAGCTTTATCAAAGGCCCCAAAAATAAATGAAATAACTCTCAAGCAGCGATTAAAAACCACGTCAGCATACCCCAATAAGTTTTTGCTTTGCGTCTAATTGATTTTGAATTGCCTTGATGCCACCATCGTCCTGTTGAAATAAAATCGACGATTTTAAAAATTTGCTAAAGTAACACATAGTGCAGAAAATTAAATTTCAAAAGGTGAAAAGTTTCAAAGATTTTTGAAATTTTTCATGGCCGCAATTATTTCAGGTCGGCCAGGAGCGCAATTTCCCAAAAACATTTATCAAAGAAGAAAATTATCATTGATAAAAATACAACCTTATCATATCAATATTCTTTCATATCAAAATACACAAATATCCAAAGTAATATTTTGTAAAACAAGAATGAGTTTTGAAGAAATACAGTACAGGGATCAGAAAGCTTAACATCGCGGATACTTCCACAATGCTCTCTATCGCGGACCCCGCGATCCACCAATCGCGACGTGATATTTAATGATAATTGAATAAAAATTATATTTAAATAAAGAGACTACAAAAGCAAGAAAATTGAGCGGAAAAACAGAAAAATTATAGATAAGTAAATAACAAAATATTTTTGATTTATAATTTTCAAAAAAAGATTGATAAACCAAACGCGCAACACAAAGAGAGTTCTGTTGAACAAAAGAATCATGACCATGAACATGACCATGCAAATTGCAATTGAAAAGTAACTAATAAATATCACACCTTAAAACACAACCAAGGAAATCATCAAAACGAAACCATAATTTTTTGCTTTCTTTGTTTATTTTGATTTGATTGAGTGCGCTCAGAGGTGTAAAATCAATTCCTTCAAATCGCAAATCGCATTTTCATGCTTAAAACTGCAATCCTTTGTTTTACAAAATTCTCCCTTGCTACGTTTTGTTTTACAAAAATCTCCCAGTTCACGTGATCGATCAGTTTTTGATGTCACTTACCAGATCTGAACCATTCTTGATAACATATTTCTGCATATCCTATAAAAAAATAGTTCTTATTGATTCAGATACTTTTCAATGCAGAGGTTCTGTGTTGTTCTGTGTTGTTTCGTAAAATAGGATACAGCACGGAGCAACACAGAACCTCTGCATTGGAGAGTATGATTCAGATATGAAAAATGCACACAATGATAAGCAGGTTTCTAGCTTAGAACTCTTGCCTTTTTCATGACACGAATTGATATCAAAGGCAATATTATAAAATCTCATAACAGTAGCCCTATTTTAAACTTCGAAAAGAGAAACGTTCTTAAAGCAATAGATTCAATTCTAGTGAATGACACTGCGTTTTTTGATTAAATATATATAATAAATTTCACACATTTACGTTTTAACTCATTCAAATCAACACAAAACAAAGAACACAAACCTATATGGCTTTGTTCATTGTAATTTCTTTGGTTGCGTGAAAACGTATGAAATCTATTCTTAAAGATGACATACCGCATTGTCACTTTCAAGCCTAAATCTTTCATTTTTTTTTAATTTCCTCTTGCTCCTGATCTCAGTTGCTTCATTTGTAATTTCAATAAACAATGTGTCAAATTGTTTGTTAAGTATCTAGCAGTCTGAAATTTATGCTTAAAAATATACTCATCCAAAAAATAAAATAAAAACAAGGTTGGACTTGTTACAAGTCTTTGCTTGCAACGGGGGTATTTTAATTGTGTTTCTTTTAAATTTAATTTCTTTTGGTTTTCTTTAAAAGCAAAGACTTGTAGCAAGTTCAAATGAAGGTTGAAATTCCATTTTATATATCCACATTTTGTTGGTTGGGAAAACACGTGGGGACAATTATGCTGAAGTGTATGACAATAAAAAAAATCTAAATACATTTATGTCGTTTTCTTTCGAATCCAGTAGTCTAGAAAGTTTCAAGATATTCAGCTGTAAGTCTTCGTGTTCATTTGCTGCAGTGTCACTTAACACCTGAATGAAAGAAAATCAATTTATTTCATCATTTTTGTCTTCGAATTCTAAATAACTTATTAACTGATCATAGCGGGGCTGTTTCCCTTTGAGATCTGTTAAGGCTGGTTTCCATTTGATCAATTGTATCAAAATCACAATTTTGAATTTCTATTAACTAAATTTAAGAATGATTACAAAACTAGGGGCCACGCGTTTTCAAAGAGAACCCCAACCACAAACAAATAGTCCCAGTAATAGTTATCTTTAATCTGCTAAATAGTTTATAATAGTTATTCTTGCATTTGCACGACTGTCCAAAGGATTAAGAAATTGTTCGTTTTTTATTACCTTTACGACCTTTATGACCTTTACGACCTTTATGACCTTTACATGATTTGAGCGAAATACATGATTTCATTTGTGATATATTTTGTGACCAATTGGTAGGAAATCAAAAGTATCATTGCTCAGGAGTGTATAGGAGTAGAATTTCATGCAATTTACTGACCTATACGCCATGTTTATATTGGAGTCCCCCCTGGACTACTAATAATCACAAAACTAGAACAAAGATATCTATTTATTCAACAGAAAGTTGTGTTTACCTTGAATGAATTTTCTTGGACTTCTACGGCATTTTTTAAGTCTTGCATTGTGTTGTCCTTTTCTTGCCCAATATTTTCGAGATGCTGAAAATGCAATGTTCCAACTTCAAAGCTATATTTATTTCATGAATAATTTATTTAATGTACAACTTAATGCATAGAAACAGATTTCATAAAAATTATCCCAAAGTCTATAAATGTTTTCAGGGCTGTGGCTTGAAATACATGAGACTAAAAATCACAAATTGTATACAAAATGATGTCCGACGGGCAAACTTGAGTTTGGGGTATCATTCAGTCGTCTGCAATCACGTTTACATGGCCAAACTTACAAGCAAGCAGGTTGTCTAAATGTCAAAACATGGATTGACGATAAATAATTTTTTTTCAAATTAACGTGAAAGCTCACGAATAAGGCAATTTTAATATCTAGTTTTGGGCAGGTAAATAGGGTCGCAGACCACTAGATGACATCCCAAACTTGAAGTTTGCTCTTCAGACATTTTATATACAATCTGAGATTTGCAATCTCACGGATTTCCAGATACAGCCTTGTAAACGGGGATAGTTTTCTTGGGTCACCCAGCATAACATAATATCAGTACATAGAAAACATATATATACACCTACGTTATTTAAATATGTCTGCAGTTCACAAAATTAAAGACAATGTTGACTCAAGATCTTCTTGTTTCGTACATGGCTAGATATTTGTATTTGGTGCTTGCGACCAAACAAATTTTGCCTACAAATTCCTTCAAGATTTTTGCAATTTAACATCAGAAACAGATCACTTTTTGAAAACAATTCCTGCAACCAATGGTCACACGGTCGGGTGCTCTTTTATTCCATGGTTTCGTATCACCAAATCAAAATGTAAAAATGCTTGGTACGTACCGGAGGTACTTCCGTTCAAAATATTCCTGGTAACAAGGTAAAGAAAGATTTTTCAATAACAAACCTTAATAACGCCTTCGCAAGCACTGACATTTGCTTTCAACATCTCAACCTCACGATTATTATCTCGTGTCAACCTTTTAAATTCAAGCAACTCTTTATCTTTATCAGCAATTATTTTGAACTTTTCATCCAAACTTGACTGCAAGCAAACATACAAAAATCATCCTCATGACTCGTGTACGCCTAATAAAAGGCAATATGGCAGAAAATAAAATATCACAGAAGCTGGAAGAAAGCTGGCTAAAAACAAACATGGAAAACAGGCCAAGTAAGCCTCCCACAACCCTTGCTGAGACCGTAATATGAAAACATTTCACCAAAACCGGCCTAAACAATGAAAATTTAATATTGACGTTTTAGACTGCGTTTACGCAGGACCGGTTCCATTTGGAACCGTACCCGAATGAGTGCCATTAGGCCTTCCGTTAACACGGGACCTGTTGGAACCGTTCCAACTGGAACTTCTAGCCGTACCCAAATGGGTCCATCTAGAAAATAGTTCCATATGGAACCGTTTCATAAAAGTTCTCGTGCAAACGGGTGGGACGGTTCCAAACGGGTACTGGTAGGAAACGAGGCTTATTAACTAAAGTAGCTGAAAATGTTTACCAAGAAAAAGAAAAAAAAGACTTACCTCCATAGCATGATCGACATCCTTGAGCTTTGCTCTGAGTTTCTGAATGATGTGATTCTGAGAATTCCTATCTTGAGGAGTCTGAAAAAGATACGAATGTTACATTTTCAGAGCTGAGAAGGTACATACAAACTTCGTCTTAAAAAAAGATTCAAAAAGAATAAATTCTCTGACACGACAAAGGGGCTTTTGATCATCAAGCCTGGTTTTCATAATTCATCGTAATTCATCGGCAATCGTCGGCGACTAGCCAAATTTAGATTCAGTTTTCATATATTGTTAATATTCATGGACGATCCAGCTATTGTGCAGATCATTTTTGGCTTTATTTTTTGCCGTAGGGAAATTTTTTTTATTCTGAAAGTTCGTCGCCGATTAATTTCGATGATCTTCGATTTATGAAAACCAGGCCTCAAGAATAGATTCCATCCACACCTTTGAAACTTCATTTCAATTCATTGAAGGAGGATCACCCTTCAATTCGAAGATTGATTTTTATGGAGGGTCACAATTAAACAAATACTAAATATTAAAAAACCTAAATTTACAATAAAAACCTATTTATAATGAAAAGAATTTAACAAGAATAAAATTCTAAATATATATAGTTGAACTAATTGTTCAAAGCTCAATGATTTGATAAGACATTACCTCTGCAGAATAGTCAGTTGAGTCATCAGGTGTTGCTAATTCCTAAAAAATATTGCACAAATGTAAACAAATTTAAAACAAATGCGTAAATCCAATTGAATTTGTCTTTTATCTTTTTAATGCTAGATTTTGTATAAACGTAGAATTTTCAGAGGATAGCACCACCGTCATTGTGGCTTTCTCTACAAAGGCCCTTTCTACATTATATTATAGAGCGTTATATAGATGGGATGATAATAAACTTCTTTATCTGTACGGTATAGTTTCATCAGATTGTGATATAAAGAGCAGATAAAACAAAGAAAAGTCATCAACAAAATTCTGATTACAACTTGTTCTTCCTAATTTTTCAATATAGTAAGAACCTATCACCACTAAGAAACCAGTTTTTGACAATCAATATTTCTTAATATTTGGCAAATTACATATCGAGTTAGGTTGATGTATGCCGCCAATAACGTTACAGAAAATTCATACCAACGCTCCTCTATTATCTAAAATAATTTCCATCATTCAAATTAACTCTTTTAATTAAATTTCAAAAATAATTTTTAAATTTTGACAAAAACGACAGCCTGTGGTTCCTTACTGTACCTGAATGTCAACCTGTTTCTATTGCGAGGAATTATCATAAAACCTAATTTTTTTATGCATGCTTGAGTATTTTCCCCGTGAATATGGATAGTTATTCAATGTGTAGTATTTTTTGGCGTCTTTAGGGTGAAGTGAGTTAAACAGTTGTATTTTTTTTAGTACTGAGCATAAAATCAACATGTAGTCACACCTGAATAAGTAGGTCCTTGTTTCGTAATGCGTTAGTAAATCTTTGTATCAATTTGTCCTTTCTGTTCAGTTGCAGCTGTCCATCTTCTTGCAGTTTCTGGAACACAAACCAATTTTCAAAATAGTCAACACAGAATAGAGCAAAAAACGAAATAGAGCATAAAAACAAGAGTTACCATCTACAGAAATAGCAGTGGGTGCTAGAACGACAGTGGCTGGTGTCAGTGCAAGATTAAAGCAGAGATAAAGACACACGGGCTGTCCCCAGATATATGACAGATACAGTAGATCCCGGCTACTAAGAAACTTGATATTTAGCTTCGAGTTTTATTGTTTATCGAATCATTTTATTGTTCTTCTGTTGTTCTCCTGAAGATTTTGAGCCTCAATTTCTTAATTTGCAGTTTCTTTATAGTGGAGATCTACTGTAAGCCATTCCAAAAATTAACGCAAGGTAAACAAACTTTTTGCCGAAATGTCGAATTTTATAAAAAAGTAGCAGTAAGCGAATTTTGGAGAAAGGCAGGTGTAACTACAGTAGATCCCGGCTATTAAGAAACTGAAGATTTAGCTTCGAGCCTCATTGTTTATCAAATCATTATATTGTTCTTTTATTGTTCTCCTAAAGATTTAGTTTATCTAAAGCCTCAGTTTGTTAATAGAGGGGTTCTACTTTACTAGCTGGGATCTACTGTGTTATTATTTCTTAAAATATACATTTCAGAATAACTTTTTAAGAACGAAATTCCAATATTTTTATTTGTCATTTATCTAGAGATGTTGTGTGTTCTTATCATCACTAGAGTATTGTTGTCCTGGATGGAACGTCGCTCTAAAACAAAACACCTTCGTATTTTCGACAATATTTTTAGATTTTTGAGAGATGTGTGTTCTAACTTCAAAACAGATGTTGTCTTCATAAAACTGATTATTCCCAAAACATCCAGAGAATGAACTGGTGGTAGACAAGAAGATGTTTCACTTCATGGCGCCATTCTATCGAGGGCGACGCTGCTCTATGATCTTGTATCTACCATAGTGGCTCAAAAAACCAAAACATTGGTTCAAAAAACGGAGTTTGTCACAAATGTTTTGTAGACGAAGGTAAATGTAAAATGCAAATCATCCAAAATATTCCTTCAATTGTACTATCAGCGGCAACATGTGTGACAACATGTGCAGGTAGAAACTGACAGAAAGCCCATTATACCTGACACTGGTCTTCGAGTTGAACCAGCTTGTCTCTGTTTAGTTCAACAAGTTTCTTCAAATGCTCATTGACGGACTGAAATATTAAAAATTATTGTATATGTATACTTAATTTTTTTTAATATCCAAAACAACAACTTGAAATAAATAAAATCGTCGAAAACTAAAGTATACAAATTAAATTTGAAAAATTCAAAACAATGTTAAGCTACAAGATTAAGAACTTATTTTAAGAAGTTAGTAATAAAAGTATAAATTCCCCTTCCCCCTAAAAGTAGCCACAACTCGCGTACAAAAGACTTAACAAATTAAAATGAGCAGGGGGTCCATACATTAACATTTCATAGCAATAAGAAACTGCAGGCTGATTTTTTGGCAAATGTTTACAAATTATTTTTGAAAATTAATTAATAGAGCTGATCTAAATGATGGAAATTATTTCAAATAATATAAGTGTATTGATATGACTATTTTATCACATTATTACCAGCATACCTCAACCCAATTCCATATAATTTGACAAAATAGTAAGAAACCAAACAGGCAAATTTTCAAAAACCGGTTTTTTGTCCAGATGTCTTGACAATTGGTGTATTGTTTTGGTGTAATGGCATTGTGTAACTGTAATTGGTGTAAAGGCAATAAAAAATAGAAGTTTCCCATGATTAATGTTTTAGTTTTTACCCAATCTAAAAACCACAATTTCGCCTACCTGAATTTCGATATTTTTCTGGGAAAGACCCTGTTGTAATTCTTGTTCAGCTCGGACTTTTGCATTATTGAAATACTAAAATAAAAATGTTTTATTCTTCTTTGCAACAAGAGCACCTATACTCAATAAATAAACATAAAACAAACAGTATTTATATATATATCTAATGTATGATCCATATCTTACGTTATAATCCAAAACTGTTTTGCTTATTAAAGTTTTAATGTAATAATGTATTCTTTCAGAATATCAACGAAATAAAATATTGAAAATAATTTTAATCTTTTATAGTTATTTAATAAAATCATTTTAAGATAAAAGTCTACAATTTTAAGATAAAAGTCTATGGAACACCAATAGAACAGCATCGAACACCAACAAACACGAATGAACACCAATAGAACACGAATGAACACCAATGTAACACTAATGAACACCAATGAAAAATGGATCTAAAATCTCATTTTATTGTGAAATAGCAATTATGATATGGAATACGGTGTTTCAGACTAGACCATAGACAAATAGTTTAAAAATACAACCTTCATAATTTAAATCTAGTTTTTATTGTTTACATGCACGAGTGAATAAAAAAATATTTGAATGGGAAAGTCACAAAAATTACCATGAGCTCTTTATCCTTGTCTTCGATGGCTTGTTTGTATTTCTGAAAAAAGGAAAGCCGCTTTCTAAATAATCCAAATATGTTTTTGAAAACACAATAATTAGCTGCATCGAGGTGTTGTAAACTTTAAACAACTTTAAACAAAATACTGTAAGCACAGAGTAAACAGTGATTTTAGTGAGGTTTAAATCCAGGAACGTCGAGTTCAATTTCGAGCATGACAGGAAAAACTAATTTAAAATATTTATAATATTTAATTTAAAATTAAAAAATAAACGTGGGAAAAATTTTGTTCCCATGGGAATCAGTTAATGAATGAAATATGTTATTTTTGAAAACAAGCTGAAGTGGAGGAAATTGGCTTAATTATAGCGACAGAGAGAAGCCCTAATCCACGAAGAACTTTTGACATTAAGTAAACATTGAAAGTAAGGTTTACGGAGAAAGTTATTTCTTTTGCTAAATCGCCTTTTGGAATGCAATTTCTATACTTGCACTCGCATCTGAACTCGTTCTAAATCTAAACTTTCATAATATTGACATGAAAGAGGTGCAATAATGTTCGCCACAATCAATCAATCAATTTAATTGTAGAATACTATCAACTATACAATTGGTATATTATAAATGAAAAAAAGCATAGATTAACCAGCCTGGTTAAATTAAAATATAAAATAACAAAAATGATTATATTCTCTAAATATAGGATAACATGAATATATAGAAGCAACAATTTAGCAAAATTACAACAATGTTAATGACAATAACGGAAAGATAATATTGAAGAAGTGAATAAACATTTTGAAGCTTAATTATGGCAATTTTGCTCTATTATTTCAGTATTTAGCAATGAATCAATTTTTGAGTTTCTCATTAAAGGCTTTAGGATAATAGGATAATTTAGATAATTCCAAAGACAAGCTCCAACATTACGTGGTTTTGTTTCCCCAGCATTTTTTGAATTTGTGTACTTTATAGTTACACTTTTGTCTTGTTTCATATTTATATGAATGTGCATTTGTTTCAACATTATGACTAAACTACAATTGGTACCAATGTTTTACTTGTCATACCTTTAGTAAAAGTTCTTTTTCTTGAAGATCAGCTGAAAGGGCAGCCAAGGCCTCTGTTTTTTCATTGCTGTCTTTACTGCCAAATGCCTTGACCTAATCAAATAGTGACATCATTTAAATAAAAAATAAAAGGCATCTTTAAAAATCCTGATCAAATGAGAGATTTACCTAAATGAAATAAACATAACGTTTGATTTAAAATAAACAAAATTCAGACTTTTTCAGATTTTGAACTCTTTCCCCATACCATTTGCTAAGACCTGTTGAATTTCTACCCTAAATTTTAAATTTCGCTGCATTGCATTGTAGAATTTTTCCGTTTGTAGCTATAATGTCATTTCTTGCAGAATTACGAAAAATATTTACTCCTAAAAAAATTTCATATGCAAGTACTTCTGTAATTTAAAAAATATTTACTGTTTTAAAATCTAAATTTGGATGTCTAACGAACACTGTGATTGAAATCTCTTTATATGCCTTCCTCTTTTTCCAAACAAACTAAGTTATGAGAAATCAATACTGAAATTGTCAAAAAGGGTAGAAAATTTCAGTACTGAGGCTTGGATGTAAAAAATTACAGAATGTGTCAGGTCTTCAATTTGGCACAGCTACTTTATGAAATTGTTGTTGCTAGTTCTGTTTTGAAAGAAACATTTTGCATCCATACAGATATACTTATCACATGTGCTAATTAAAAGGCTCTTTCAGTTTGAATCCAGGGGTAGATATTCTTCACAATAGTTCATTATTTTTCCCTAGCAAGAAGTCAGACTTCATTTTTCTCCCCTATTTGAGTTAACATTAGAAAATTTGAAAAAATAAAAAAATTAAATATTGAAAAATTCTATCTGAAGCTGATCAAGTACTGGTCATTTTGGCTGAAGCCGTGGTTTTCTTCCAGCACGCCAAAAAAAAAACAGATGGCATCACCCATTACAGCCAGCTTTTTTCTGACATGAGATTTCTACACTATTTATCAGGTTCCAACAAAGAAAGATAATTCTAACAGCACTGACCACAAAAATCTCAATTACTGATGATACAAAAGAATTTCATAAAAAGATTATAAATAAATGAATATGAAAAGGCCCTGCATATGAGAAACTGATTTTTAGATTCAGCCCTATTTACAAATGTTTACAAATATTTTCCATTGTTTTCCTATTGTTCTTCTAAGAAAATAAGCCTAAAAGTTTCTTATCAGTGGCTTCTTAAATGCGGGGCCTCGCTGTATCACTGATTGAAATTATTTATGTTGAATCGTTTAAAATAATCGGTACTAGATCATGGACTCAACCATCTTTAGATGCATGACAAATATCATTCGTTCTTGAAATGCACATTTAAAAATAACTTTTCAAGAACGAACTGTTATTTTTCATATATCTGGAGATGATGTGTGTACTTATTTCCACTATGATCTGGTATCTAACGTTTAAAATGATGAATACCTTTTCTTGCTCAGCGAGCTCTAGGCGCAATTTTTCTATCAATTCTTCCATTTCTTCAATTTTGTAACGACATTGATTAATCTGTGAAAAATATGAAAACGTCATATCAAAAACCGGGAAATTTATTCCCCAAAACAAAATTTAAACGAACGAAAAGCTTGTTATTCCAATATATTTTATGAGTACTTGCATATCTACTGCAAATATAAATATATGTATATGTTTGAACACAAGCATCTATTTCTCAAAAGACCCTATTTATGCGTTGTATATAAGCCCCCCCCTCCCCGTGGATAAGCTCACCACCTCACCCCATTGGCTTATGCACAGGTATAATCTTGAGAGATTGCTTGGCTCTCGATATTTGGCAAATGAGTGACACGTTACAGCTGCCTTTATCGTATGGAACTAACGTCAAGAAAAAGGAACAACAAGATTCGATTTTTCAGTGGGCTCTTGCTTTAAATTCATTAATTATTACTTCTGTGTTTATTGCTTTTAATATCAATAAGTCACTTTGATTGATGTCTAAAAAAATGATTGGCTTGTTTGCCAAAACATCAAACAAGCTCCATTTGAAACAGAGCTGATAAGGTTTAGCATTACACTTAACATTACAACATCAGAAAGTCGAAAATATGCCTACCTCTTTCTGTTTGCCTGCAAGTGCTATGTCAAGTCTCTGAAAAAAAAAACAACAGACAATCCACAAAATGTTGGATAATTAATTCAAAAAAGCAAAAATTTTAGAAAAGAAATAGAAAATTTCGAAATCATTTAATTCACAAAACCTTGCATACAAAATTGTGCTGAGCCTTTTGTATGGTTTTAAATTTATTTCAAGAAATTATATTTATAAATGATACAAGAGTCAATATTCTTCACAATTCCGTAAGCAATGTAATGGGGGGAAAATTCAAATTATCTGGCATTTGGTACATGTTGTGTTTCGAGTCTGGGGAAGAAATTAAAATGAGATGGGGAAAAAATTCAAGATATTTGGCATTTGGTACATGTTGTATTTCAAGTGTGGGGAAGAAATTCAAAATGACAGGGGGAAAACATTCAAGATATTTGGCATTTGGTACATGTTTATGCTTCGAGTCTGGGAAAGAAGTTAAAAATGAAATGGGGAAAAATTCAAAATCTGAAAAGAATATTGACCCCTGAAGTGATATGATTATTATCTTTATGTAAATGTAGTATTTATAGAGAAAATTTAATTTCAACATGAAAGTAATTTTTAATCCTTTTAATTTTAAGAACTTATGGCTTGTATATAACAAAACAACAATTGTATAAATGTTATCAAAACATATATTAAAGACTTTTAAACAGTATTTAAATTTACCGTTTAGTAAATCGTCTACATTATTTTGTAATATTTCGCAAATTTGTTCATGATTTTATAAAGTTGAACACAATATACTGTTTTTAATTTTAAGTTTAAAGATTTAAATTCAAAATTTCAAAACCTGTCTTTTAATTTAAAGTTGTAAAATCTATTTTAAATTCAGAGTTTCTAAATCTGTCTCAAATTTAAGACCGTAAAATCTGTTTTAGATTCAAAAGTTTTAAAATCTGTTCAAAATTAAGATTGTAAAATCTGTTTAAATTTTAAATTTTAAAATCTGTTCAAATTTTAAAATATTCATTGTTTGCTAAAATATGTTTTATATGAATTAAACTCTAAGTTTAGTTTATTGAAATTTAAACTCACCACAGACGACAATAAGTCTCGCAGTCTGTTATTTAGTTTCCACTGTTAAAACAATTATTCATATTAAACGAAACCACATTTTAAAAACACTACTTTCCCAGGGTATATATGGTGCATAAAAAATTCCTGAAAAAGATTTATTTCATTATATTTTAACAGGTATTTTATTTATTTAAACAGTTTATGAAAATTAGCATAAATGCTATTTATGATGTAGATCTACAAGACATTGGGTAAATCTTTGAGCCATTTTAAAAATATTACTTTAATTGATAATTTTTAAAATTTATAATTTTTTAACCTGCAGTTTTTTACATCAATGTGCTTATGTCATACAACTAATTTAGTTTCATTCAAAGAACTTTGTATTTTTACAACGTTTACAATTTTTATAACTTTATAAGTTCAAAATCAACAAAACATTTTTACTAACGATAATCTATCGTGCTGGATATGAGAATCAGTTTCATTTTTGAAACTTCATACGAAAACTTCAACTTAAAAAACCATCTTAAAACCAACATTGTTGTCAAATAAGGTGATGTTTCCATTTGTTTCAATGCTGCTTTTCAAGAAAGTGAAACAAACTAACATGACCTTATCTTCTTGAAAAATAAAACATTCATAGTACATTACGAACGTTTAAGTAAGTAAGTAAGTTTTCATTTGCCACTAAAAATATTTACAGTGTTTCATAATAAATTGAGGTTAAAATATTTACACAGTTAATAAAAGTACAAAGATAAATTCGATAAAATACATTTAAAAAATCACGAACCCCTAACTAGAGTGGCAGGGATAACATCAAAAGATCAAGATGACCTTAACTCCGTCATTGTCCCGTTTAGAGGCGTTTTATCAGAAAAATAAGTTTGTTTTTACTGAAGTATTATAAACAAAGGCATAAAAATATCAATCCACAAGTTTTTTTTAATTCTGAGGTAAATTTTGCTTGTACCTAATTTTTACCTAAAAGAATTGATGTTATTTTCATTTTTGATAGCAGGTGGTCATTGCTTCCATAACTTCGGGCCTACATATGAAGTGAATTTTTGGCCAATATTGCCCTTAACGGTACGGAATAGCTTTTCATCTGCGAGTTGAAACATATCGAAAAAATCTACTGTTGAAGTTCCTTTAAAGAATTTAAAAACAGTCTCATATATAATTATTTTCACTCTATATTTTGTTGGAAGCCAGTTTATTACCTGAAACTCTTTAGCGCTGAAATGGACAGTATTTTTCATGTTCAAATGGAAGCGAATACATTTGTTTTGAGCTGTCTGTATCTTTTTTTACTATGTGTGATAAACAAAGGAAAGAAGCTGAGGAGGAGGAACGGGAAAAAATAAATTTTTCGTCACATTTTTCTTATTTTCCTCCTTCCTATGTGTGTTTCTTCAAGCCACAGCAAAGCCACAGCAAAAATACAAACAATGATTTCGATGCAATCACGGACAGCGATCCTTAGTTCCCCGTTAGATATTTAGCAAAAGCAATGTTCTTTTATATTTACTAACAATACTTTGGAAACTCTAAAATATTTACTGCCCCGGGCTAAAGTAGGGAGTGTATTTTCCCATATTTTTGGCCTACTGCTTCTAGAGCAACAAATCTGACATGACACAATTGGCACATCACGTGAGGACCTTCCCTGAGATCAAGCTCTCCAGTGAAAAACAATTGAGTGAGGACCCATGATGAAAATAAAGCGATTCCATTGGCTCTTATAGAGAATATAAAGAAATGCCCTGATTGGTCAAAAGATTTATCCCACCTTGCGGCAATGGGAACAACGTACAATGTGAAGAACACACAATGTTTTCAAAGAAATATGGTCCATGTCCGCTGACTTTGATTGACAGTTAGTTCCTCATTGAGTTGATGCTAAAAAAATATCAAGTTCTTAGCTTAATTTGGCCCAGTGGGGCATTATGGCCCCTTACCAAAAATTCCTGAATAACATTTAAACTAAACTTCTTGACTTTTCCTAAAATTTAATTGGCTTCATAACAATAGTTTAATTATGATCTACTGTTCTACCACGTGACCTCCATATCTCCTCGTTTTCAAAGTGGTTCAAATCAAAACTGTAAAAAGACCTCTAATTTAACTCAGAATTTACTAATAGTTTCTCAAATGACACCATTGGATTTGCATTAAAGAGTACGTTTTTTGACATATATTTTGTTAATTTTCACTAACATATGCAACTTTAAACATATATGACATCATAAGACGAATATATAACATAATTTAACTAATTACTTTTCAAATAGCACTAATTAGGCCCCATTGTTCCTCTAAGTCAAATTTTGTTTCTTTAATCACTTAATAGAAATCTGAAAGCATGTTTCCCTATAATTATCGAGGGTATAATTGGTTCTAGAAAGGAATATTGCCTTTTAGGTTGAATAGCTATTTTTACACATTTTCCATTATTTTTGGTTGCCTAGCAACATTCGATATAATTTGATGCTAATTAATGCTACTTTATAAATCTACAATGTTTGATTTCTATCTGTGGGAGGTTTCATAATCATTTTCCATTTTCCTATTGACAGCTGAAATAATATTTAAAAAAAAATAAAATTGTCTACCCGGGCCAAATAGGGTTAGCAAAGCTGCAAAGCTGTCAGATTTTGTTTTCTTTGCTCAAACACAATAGGACAAGACGCATGCGTATTGCAATGTTGAAAATATTCGATGAAAATCTAAGGAAATTGATTCTGATATTGTTTGACAGTTTGTTCCCTATTGTCTTGATGATTATTGAATATTAAATTTTTAGCAAATTTGTCTGATTTCATTCTTTTTCTCTCTCTCATTCCATTGTCGTTATGCAAACTTAACAGAACTTTCCAGTCTTCATTTTGGTTTGATCCTTTCTGTTATTCGAGTTTCTTTCATTGAAAATTTTGCAATGTCATCTGTTTTCGGTAGCATTTGAAAGCATTTAAAAACGAGGATGCTAAGATTTACGAAACAAAATATTGACCTTTGAAACTTTTTCACTTCGATCTCTTTGAAAGCAAGCTCCCCATGATTACATTCCAAGAAAGCCAATTGCTTTAAAAAGCCGTCCACATTCCTTATTTTCCACAATATCAGGATTTGCAGGAGGACAAATGTCATCAGATCACAACAAATTATCTTTTTATTGTCCCGACATATTTGAGAAAGAAATATTGTACAACAAATAAATATGTCTACGCTAAAGATGATAGCAGGCTTGGCGTCATGTTTCTGGCATTTAGGAGCGTTGAAGGTTCTCATTTCCTTGATTCATACCTCACTTGGGTGGTGAATCAAACTGATTATGGATATTATCCAGCAAATAATTACGCTTCGCTGGTCAAGGTAAAGTAGCGCAAACGATGTCTTGAGGATTCATGTAAAATCGTGTATCTTCGTTAAAACAAAGCGAGGCAAAATCACGGAAAGAGGCTCCAGAGTATTAAATTTCGATTTATTACATCAATTTCCGTAATCAGCATCCCAAAATTAGCAAAAATCAATTATTTTAATCTGTTTTAATGAAAGTGTTATTTCCCACTAAAAGATGCATTTTGTAGGATTGAGGCTGAACGGGCCCGAAACTCCCCGTATAACAAGGATTTTCATAATCAGCGCATAAAAATTGGCCAAAAATAGTTGGTCTGGTAAATTCCCTCGTTGAGTGACGATTGCCCCCCTTCCTCGCCTGGACTATAAAACATAATTTTTTTGAAAAAAAAGATATGGAAACATGACACGCTCCTTTGCAGGGTATTTCCGTATATCTTTGCTGTAAAACAATTCTCTTTTATTTCACCCGCCTAAGATTTTATTATTCATATCAAAAATAATTTTTGTGTTAATAAAATTAAATTTCGTGCATGCATTTTATATGCGAAGGTGTTTAAAACGAAGAAAGACGCTGCGGAAGAGTGTGGGAAATAAGGAGTAAGTCTTTACCGGCCATGATTACCTATGCTCGTGTAAGTAAGTAAATAAGTTTACATTTGCCACTAAAAATATTTACAAT
>JAYJMH010002677.1:0-28462 GCA_036873815.1 Phacellophora camtschatica
TCTCCCCCTAATTTCTGCCCCGTTGTGTGTCAAACAAAAATGAAACTTGCTATGATTGTTTTTTATGTCTAAATCTCGCACCAAAATGAGAAATAAAAGTTTTTGGCATTGTCCATTTTTTTGCGTTGATGCCTCTTTAAGTTGCTTTTCTGAGCCTAATAAGAATGCATTCTT
The DNA here is from genome assembly GCA_036873815.1 of Phacellophora camtschatica. Classification (NCBI taxonomy): domain Eukaryota; kingdom Metazoa; phylum Cnidaria; class Scyphozoa; order Semaeostomeae; family Ulmaridae; genus Phacellophora; species Phacellophora camtschatica. The sequence goes on from JAYJMH010002677.1 coordinate 175, forward strand.
TTTTCGCAGCAAATCATGAGATGTGCACGAGAATACAACCTTGGACTAGATCTTCGACTGGCAGCATACATTGTTGCCTTGGAAAAAGTCTACAATGTTTATTCCGAGGCTGGCCTCACTTTCTCATAACTACAAACATTTGTGAAACAAGACTTATTAATTATGTTTAAAAAACAATTTTTGAACAGGGCCTCGTTATCAAGCGAAGTTTTGTTTTGATGACGAGTGTTTTGGATGCTTTTATGATATTTAATTATTGAAAGTAGATTGCTCTTTTGTTATTGAAAGTAACTGCTAATTTTTTCACGCCATGCAAATAATATTCTACATTACAGATAATTTCTTGATTGAAAAATGATTAATTTTATTTGAACATAGCTTGGTGAGTTTTGTTTGTTTGTTTATCTTCCACAATATATGAAAAGCAAACGTAGACATTTTTTCTTTTTCTTCTAAAGACTTATTTTAAAGTACCACATTTGAAAAAATTATCTGAATTATTTTGACGCTGTTTTAATCTCGTTTCCAGAGATATCCTCGGGAAAGAGGTTGAAGCTGCTTATCACTCTCAGGGGCTATGCGGTGTGGTCCATGCAGAATTTAAAACCATAAAAATGTATACTATTGAAAAAAATTACGGAAGTTTGTGCTCATACCGAAAATGGAAAAAACAGGCTTTTATAAGTAATGTAAACTACTAAGAAAAATTAACCTATCTTCCGTGTTTTTTTAAAACAACACTTTGAATAAAATAATTATAATTTGTGTTCCTTGGGAAACTCGTTAGAAAAAGGAACCAATAAATAGGGTCTGTCGCTTTAAAACATCCATTCAAACTGAAGACATTAATTTGAGTCTTGGGAAACTAGTAAGATAAAAATGAATGATAAATAGGGTCTGCCGTGTTTTGAAAACATTTAACACTTTGAATAAAAAAATTATACTTGGTGTCCCTTGGGAAACTCGTTAGAAAAAGGAACCAATAAATAGGGTCTGTTGCTTTAAAACACATCCATTCAAATTGAAGACATTAATTTGAGTTTTGGGAAACTCGTAAGAAAAAATGAATGATAAATAGGGTCTGCCGTGTTATGAAAATTTTTATAATTTAAAAAGAAAAATATTTAATTTGCGTCTTGGGAAAGCTATCATGCAAAGTTAAGTTTATGTTTTGAAATTTTTCCCTTGAAAATAAAGTACACAATTTTTTACGTACACTAAAACCATGATTCAATTAAATTCAAAATTTATTCATAGGATATACTAAAATACAATATCCTATACTACCAAGGGAAAGCAAAATCTTAACTAGCCTGGGCCTTTTTAAACAGAACAAGTTAATACAGCAATATTAATATAAGCAATAAGAATAATTACAAACATGTAAAATGATGTGAAATGTAAAACTTTGATGTGAAATGTGAAAAATTTTAAAAATTTGTTTCAATTTCTGAAAAGTTATGAATACGAGAACATGCAAGAAAGCATCAAAAACAACAAATATTTCGTTCGTCCAGAGAACATTCTGAGAACCTAAAAATCTCTTGATCAACTTAGTATTGGTAAAAATAGTTTTAGAAACTGTCGTTATTTTGGTAACATTGACGAATGATGTACGCTAAAGTCCCGCCTTTAAGGAACTCACAGACCCTAAATTCTGACCTGAACAATAGAAAAACAATAGGTTAATTAGGATAACAATATGAAAACAATAGGTTAATTAGGAAAACAATAGGTTAATTAGGGGAAACAACAGCCTGAGGTTTAAAAATAAGTTTCTTGAAGGTGGTAATTTACTGTAATTTCGATCCGAAAAAACTATTTTTGAGCTATTTATGGTTCCGAGTTGGATTTGCTTTTACTACATGATTTATGCCACGTGATCAATATATGGAGACATTTTATATTGCACAAACATGCTATTGGGAAACGAAAGATAACGTTTGATTTCAAAAAGAATCTATCCCAAGAAATTCATCACTTGACATGAGCTGCAATGAAAACAAGCATGTTTGACCAGGTACCGCGGAGCATACCGTATTTTCTCTAATAGTACCGCTTGGGGTTTTAATTTCTCTCAAAGGTGGGATTATTGGAAAAGCGGGATTATTTGAAAGACGGGTTTAATGATGAGGTTTTCGAGGTGCTATTAAAACTTCAATCTATGTTACACAAGGTCACCAATAGATCTGAAACATGAGAAATGAAAACGACTGAAAATTGCTACAGCCTGCTCACGGGATTACTATAGGCAGAGGATGGTCAATTTAACAAACCTACATTAAAGAAACGGTTTTTATTAGAGAGGCAGCTTTGATAACGATAACAAGGGTGGTTATTGTTAGAGAGAACACGGTATGTTATGAATTTTTCATAAAAGCTAAAACATATGCTTTTCAAAATGTTGGGGAGGGGGCTAAGGCCCGCCGAGTCCCCTTCTGCGCGTCCCATGTTTCACGTCAATAACGTGATTAATTGATATTTCTCATAACAATTTTAATGCCAAGCATAAAAAGCAGGTGAAAATGAAAATATTTAACAGTGACTTACAATTAATTTCGCAACGTCTGAACTTTTTTGCGTCACCCGGTATTTAAACATAACATTTTCAGTCAAAATTAAAGTTTGTTATAGCATTTACTTTGAAATTGAATAAACAAAAGTACCTTATAACTTCAAGAACATGCACACCTTTTTGCACAAGCATTTGTGAGGCATCTATCTTCGATTTACGCATTTTTCCGTGGCCTTTTCTCTTTGATTTTGGAGTAGCCAAAAAACCTGCTCTCAGAAATGACCACGTTTATCAATAATTTCATACTCACTTGGTATAAGCCACGTGATCAATCTCTTGTGACGACTTTCTTTGAATTCAAATTTTTGAAAGATCACAAGAGACAAATCCAAACAAAAGGCTCCTGACCAAAAAGACACCAGTGACCGTTTCAGTCTCGCGAGACCTTTTCCATGGAGCCCAGTCTCCTAATGACGTCAGATTGCCAGTTTGTGCTGGAATGTCCTACCATCACTAAGAACAAACGCTCTCGGCTCGCAACAAAAATGATTTCAGAGAAGCTTTCCAAAACTGGTCCGTTGAAAAATATAAAAAGGATTGTAACTGACCCAAAACTGCAAAAATAGTAAACTTTTATGAACCTTTTCTCGGTTATAGCGACTCAACGTTGTATTAAATATATTGGTACATTTGAAAATTATAGTCTGCAAAACAAACAAACGGTCAGGAAAATGTATTTCTTGAAAATGAAGATACAAGCTCAATAGATTCTTCTGGCAACAAAAATAGCCTCCATTTACCAAATTTCAATTAAAAAAAAGATTAAATTTTCGAATACCCAACCGTTTTTTACTAACCAACTCCCTGAGAACGAGTACATTTTTTTTGGCGCAGTTAAATATTTTAGTGTTATCTATCCGAGTTATCAATTTGTTGTTGGCACAAGTTATATCTTTTTGTTGTTGTTATCCAAATCTGATTAAATCGCTTTCAAGAGTTTGGCGCAACATAGAATATAAAAAATCTAAATTTAAAAAACTTTAAAGATTGCCTAAAAATATGAGGAGCTGATTGAAAAATTTTTAAAAATTTTCTGAAACTTTCAGTGCTATGGGCAAGGGGTGAATCAAAGTTCAAAACTTCTGACGCTCAGCCTCCAACGGACGCTAACTTCTGTACCCCCTTCCTCCCCCCCCCCTATCTTAGCGTCAACACAAATGTTCACGGAACACATTTCGGCCTCCAAGGCCAAAGTTTCTGCTTCTCGAAACCAGATTTAAAGAAGGGTACAACACAGAAAACAGGCAAAGCGAAAATTCTGCAACAGATTTGTCGATGAACTTTTTTGTTGTAAAAATTAGCATCCACGTCCCTGAACCCTCTCCCCGTTAGCGTTCTGAAGTTTCGAACTGTGACACACCCCAAATCCAAGTATATAAACAAAATTCCAATCGAGCAGCTCGCTTGAAAATAAATGCAACTTGAGATCATTTTCAAAACATATTTCTTACAAAACACCAGCTGGATATACACATTAACTAACAAAGAATATACATATGAAGATATCTAATATTTTAATACTAATAATAATCACAATATCATTGAAATCTTGCTGGATTAAATGCTAAAATGTTCTACTGTATTTATCCATTATTTCAAGATATATTATCGATGTTTGGTCAGACCTAAGCCAGAGCAGCATCGCTCTGAATAGAACGTCGCCCTGAAATAAAACATCCTTTTGCAGTCAGTTCATTCTCCAGACGTTTTGGAAACAGTTAATCTTGATAAAGTTAGAAAATACAGCTTTTAGAAATTCAAGAAGATTATCGAGAATAGGTAGGTGTTCCAGGGTGACGCTCCATTCAGGGCGACAATACTCTATTTCCCTTCAACAAAAAGTTGAGCGAGAGTAAATAAGCGATTATCACCACAACAACGAAGCAGTGACTTTAAAGTTTGCAAAAATTAAGCGAAATTAATTTACGTGGATAAAAATACAACTTTGCTCTTTGCTATCACATACAGCAAGACCCCGGGACTAAAAAACTGACTTCTAAGAAACTGAGCCTTGATTTATATGCAGAAATTTATAATTTATATTTAAAAATTGACTGAAAGAGTTAATTGAGATGATGAAAATTATCTTTAATAACAGAAGTAGTCTATATTGATATGGCTTTTCTATCACATTCCTGGCAGCATATAATTTGTCAAAATATTAAGAAAACGATAAAATATCAGGATTTTAAAAAACCGGTTTCTTAGCAGTGGGTTCTTGCTGTATTTCAATTGCCTCATCAATCCATCACTTGCTAGATGTGGCTTACCCTTTACTGGTTAAAAGAACCTCGATGTTCATTTACGATTTGTCTCTCCGTAACCGGTAAAAGTCAACTGTCAATCTTAATCTTAAAGTTAACAGATTCAAATCATTATTGATGCCAACGAAACTTAAACCCTTATAACCAGCTAGAGGTTAAAAAAGGTGCAAATTAATAAAGCAATTCGAGTCCAGTGAACTCATGCTTACATGAAGCATCACTCTTTTCCGAAAAGTGAATAATTCACATTTTCTTCATTTTTAGTATTAATAAGTGGTACTGTCAAACAATTTGATACAATTTTAAGAAATTTGAAATTTTCAAGATTAAAACCTTTGCAAAAATCCTTGTAAAACATTTGAAAATTTTGAGGCAAACTACCAAGAGATTTCATTTCATTTTCAAGACCCAAAACTACTCCATCGATTTGCAGGCGTAAAAATGTAAAATAAATACACAAACGAAAAACGGTATTCTCTAAAAAATGCATTGCTAAGACGAAACTATGGATAGCTAACGTCGGCGTGGATAAAACAACCCTTAAAAAAGACAACAATTCTAGAGCTGGGTACTGTTACAAAATCAATATTTAATTCCCAGATGTTTATGACAAACTCCACATCGGCATTGCACAGGATTTGTACTTGATAACAACTGAGTTTGTACACATTTTGAAATTAGCTAATCACATAACAGATCTATATCACGTGATCATAAATATTGCAAACTTATTGGCTATTTTCAAGATGTAAACAATAATATTTTGAAAATGGCTGTATTCAAAACTGGTGAACAAAATACAAAATACCCAATGCTCACATATGTTTTTTCAATTTTGTTTCAGCATTTCCAGCCTTAAAAACTGTATGTTGCCTTTACAACTTGTTATTAACGATATTTGCTACTTATAATTTCAAAACGGTTGTAATGAATGAGTACATTAAATCCTTCCTCGATCCCAAGTGTATTTTTTAGAGAAAGAACATCAAGAGAATAAAAAAATCGACATTCGAATCGCATTCGAATGTGACGCTTCATCTTTTCGAATCTTCCGAGTCAGTCGAATGTTGACGCGAGATTCTATTCTTTTGTTTGAGCCAATGAACTCTCTGAAAATCGAGGCAGGTTTCTTCTTGAAATATCCCTGGTTATGAGGCTATATAAAATCATGGATTGTAAATTGTATCTTTAAGTCTATGGTCTATGGATGCAACCTCCAAACAATTGAAATTCAAGATGAAATATTTTTCACATGAAAAAATCAATCCGAAGAAATGTTTTAAGATTCGCATTGGATAACTTCAATACACGACCAAATTGTCTAGACACTTAAAACCCTGAAACAGTTTAAAGGCATTTTTGAAAAAAAAATCAATCAAAAAAACATTTTGATATTAATGAAGCGAAGGATAAAATTCATATTAAATACATACAACCGTTCAAAATAATACTCCCACCCTAAAAGGCAATACTATGACTAACTACAGCAATACTATGACCGTATATAGTAACATCACAACAATTTAGGGCATCGACCACAAAACAAGGTCAAAATGACAAACGAGGTTCTTTACAAGAACAAAATACTCAATTCTCGACTAAATCTACAGCATTGTTCACGTTAAAGGTTTCTGTTAAATTAACACAGAATATAAACCCATTACAAAGGAATATAGATTGTATGTGACTTACAAATACGCTTTTTATTTACATGAGAGCATGGCTAGTCGACTTCATATGAAACCAAATACAGAGAGTCCAAACGGAAGGTAACACGTTTAATTCGTACTAATGATCAGCATATTGGCTTACTGTATTTGATATTATACAAACAGTAATCCTTAATAGTTAACTTAAAACGTTGCTGTCTAGAACAGCAACATCAAGGCCTGGAGGAGTGCTGAGATATTCTTCTCGAAATCACAAATATTTTCAATCGTGTTATCATCTTCTTGGGACACTCGGTACTTGGTTACAATACAATGCATCAGTTCATAAACACACTTGAAACAAACAAGAACCCCAACATAAAGTTCCCGAGACTCCATTTTTTAAGTAAGAAGAATGTTGATTCGTCTCTATGAATGATTGAGTTGCCTTCGAAATTGCTTGCAAATTCAATTTAAACTTAGAATTTTAGGCTCATTTCAAACATTCAATTTTTGTGAAGAGCAAAAGCTGTTCACGTAACTTTGAAAATTGTGTTTAAAAATTGACGCACCTTGGATTTCGAGAACCAGCCACACTTTTCAAGACTACAAATACTTACAACTAAACCTATTTAACTCTTTCACCCCTGGAATAACCCTATAGCTCATTGATAAACAGCGTAAAACGTAACATTTTCAGGGAATTAACACATGCGAAATTTCATGAATTAGATTAGCTTGTTGGTGTTACCCCCCGAAAATGAAAGTTTAAATAGGATTTGCCTGTGAATTACGAATAAATCAGGGTGTGAAAGCGTCAAAGAAAATATATTAGAACTCTACATAAATATGTGACAAAAGACAGAAAAATATATATGTTAATAAGGCCTAAATAATTGCTCGCGGCGAAAAAACAAACTACATAAAAACAAGAAAATGCGATTTCTATTTGAATATTGTTCTGTGTTTCATTTGAAAAAGGTGCATCAAGTTTAAAAAAGAATTGTACTCGATTAGAATATGATCAAAATGACCGAAAATCTTACTGCTGCTTCACTAATTCTGAAAAATCACGTGACTTCGCCAAACCCCAAACCTTTCAATTGTTCAATGATTTGCCGTGATGGATCAACACAACTTCATGCCCAGGGAATACCCCTGGTAAATATCTCGCATTTCTGGGTTTTCATTGGCTTTCGCAACATAATGAGATCTCAAGTCAACATTCGACTGAATTCCAAGATGTTCAAAACAACAAAGCGGAATTCGAATAATGAAAACGAATAACAAAAGTGGGATTCGAATGACGGAAAAGTAAAATCCTGTTGATGTTGCATAAATTACCGAAATTAACATAAAGTCGCCAGAAGGTTGAGGTAGGTACAAGGTAGACTCATTACAAAAGTTCCCTGTACTTTCGCTCTTTGTTGTTGCTGTTGTCGCTTCAGTGAGTCAGTGTAGCGGAGGAATATCAGGCGGAGGAGCAAACTAACGACTTTTGTAATGAGTCCAAGTGTCAGGGTATTTCTTGTCGATAAAATAGCTCTGGGTATGAGGTTGAGATCAACAACAAAAGCCTTTCATTCCTTAGTTGACGTGCAAGCTAACTCATTTTCCCTTAACTCGCCACGAGGCATAATAAAAAATAACACAAATTAAAAAATTGTCATGGGATATTAAATATTCAAGCAAGCGCAGAAAATACTAACAATGCCAAGCCCGGTCCTTACATCAACGAAATTGCTATCCGTGTGCTGCACCCCCTGCTAGAGTACACTTATCAAGTGATCAGGGGATAATGAGTTGAAATCTAAATTAAATCGAAACAAGGAAAGCATGCATACCTTCAAAAGGTCGATAAAAACTGTGGTCTACACCCGTGTCAACTCTCCCTTTCGATTTACACACAGTTCTTAGTCTTGAACAGGAAATGTCGAAGCTTTTACAGTATTCTGGTAGCTCTACTATATTCCAGACAGCATAGAGAATGCAAATCTCCAGGATGCTTATTATTCAAGCATTGATAGCAAGTCTTCGCTTGGAAGATCGGGGGGTCCAAGGTATGATAAAAGCTCAGCTGGGTCGAGGTTATCTGGTAGTACCTAGAATAAAATGCACAATGTACAATTAGATGGTTTTTGCTCCAGGTAGTTGACAGATACATATTTTCAAAGTTTCAATATGTAGTCCATAAAATATGACGATTGCAAGACTCCGAGCAAAACAAATGTTTATAAAGTTAAGCCAGCGTACATTATTCGTGAAAAAGCACACCAATATTTCGTAAAAAAATCTTTTTTGATATTCAATACTTAGAATCTGACACAAGACAAAATGCTTACCTCAAGACTTCCTTCTTCGTTGTTGTCTCCTCCAGTTTCAAAAATATTTTCCAAATTTAAATACGAATTCCCAAGATCAGCATCAGGATTGCATTGATCATTCGATGATTTATTGTTATGATTCAAATCATCCATGACATCATTTGATTTGGGTGCTTTGTTACTGTTATTCGACGTCGAATTTGATTTTCGTAATGAGTCAGGTGATCCCAAAGGGTTTATCGAATTTTTGTCTTTTGCTGGTAAGAAGTAAAGTAAAATTTAAAATTTATAATAAATGAAAAATGTTTCTGGAACGCAGCAGAAACCTGCATAAAAAGTACCTACAAATATAAGAACTGTCAGGCTGAAATGCACATACACCCCCCCCAAACCCCGATCATAAATAATAACTGACCCCTAAGCACATGTTAAGTCCGTTGCTTTGCTCTAGCACATATTTTCTGACCAAACCAGAAATTTCAGTGAATTTAAAAGTCACAACAATTGTGAAAATCTTTGACTGCTAAGCTAAAATATCTTATAAATACACACACTAACCTTGTTTTAAAATATCTGTTCCCCCAAGTCCAGAATTCGTCAATGCCCCATTTTGCGATTTTTGTACATTATGTGATGTCATACTCCCGCCTGAAGATTGAGAAATTTGTGGAAATAAAGGAGGTCCCATTGTGTCCGTCGGAGTGCCGGGAACCATCGGATGTGATTGCGAAGTGTGCGAAGGAGCTTGAGAATTAGTCGCAGTGTTCGGTGGCCGATTACCTGGACTACCAGGCAAGTTTTGCGGTGTAAGTGGTTGTTGTTGTGAGTATGGCGTACGCGGCTGGCCGCTGTTTGGCGATTGAAGGGAGCGAGAGTCATGTGACATCGATTTTAATCGTTTCGAAGGTAAACCTGTGACGCAATGAATAACAGTATTAATACACTGAATTTGAAAGCTGGAGAGCAAAAAAAACTATTTTTCTTTCATTATTCAATTTATGTGCTTGTTTTTGACTTTGAATTGTTTTTTAAAATGCTGACTAACGAATTGTAATGCTAAAATTAAAATTTAAAAATCATGACAGGGCTGACGATATTAAAATAATTGTTACAATAATACACAACCAATCAAAACTCACGAAAATGACTTACTATTTGACTTACCATTCGACTCTTCTTCTTGTTTTTCCATTTTAACTGAAACTGGTTTCCAAGATCCACTCGAATCAATTGTCACTTCTTCGACATCAGTCCTAAAAGAAAACAAAATTTGTTTTGTCAAAATTATATGCTTTTAATGTACTTAAAAATGATTTACTGTTCCCTACTTTTTATAATTTCTTTTCAAGGCAATCATTACCTATTGATAACCAAAGCTGCAAAAGTTTCAATGATCTCCAAATCCATACAAACTGTTCATGATTTAAGAACAATTTTTCCATTAAAAATACACATAAAAAAGTAAAACACCAGCACAGTAAATTTTGCCAAATTACATAAATATCGGCTTTAAAATAAGTTTATAAATAAACTTCTAAGAATATATATGTCTCCAGAATTGTTATTGATGGGGAGTATTATTGTAAATTAACCCCCGGAAAGGCTTTATGGCCTATTAGTAAACAGCATAAAACACCATATACTCAGGGGGTAAGTACAAACATAATCTCTGTTCATTTTAGTTGTTTCAACACAAGATTATCTCTTGAATTAAGTCGGTTTACATGGTGTGCTACGCCTGCAAAAAAATTAAATATAATATATACACCCGTTAATTGAAAATATATCCTAGCATAAACATATACATTCACTATAAATCTATCTCCACTTACTTCGCTAGTGTAGTGAGTATTTGACATAAATAATGATCCACTTCAAGTCCTTCTAAAATCGCATTCTTACTACAAACGGGGCACTTCCACAGCCCCCTTTCGACGTTCAATTTGAGATACGATTCCAAGTCGAAGCAGTGAATGTGTTTGCAATCATGCCCTCGAGCCGGAAGCGCGATTCGTCGAAACGTGATAGGACATTTCAGTGACACCTTGATGGCCGTTTGTTCAACGCCATCGTCTCCGTTGAGGATCGTCTGCCCGTTCACTGCGGTCATCTGAAAGTGCCTTTTTACTGTAAAATAAAAATGAGAATACAATCGAATATCTGTATTATCTCACAAACGTGACATAAAATCGTCTTGGATTCAAACGTTAAACTTTTCTTATATTTAGTTAATTTGGCCATTTAGTCAACCTAACAGAGCATCATAAAATATAGTCGAGTTCGACTCAAACTCGACGCGTGGCTTCAAACGATTGCTTTACAATAGATAAATAATGGATTTATAATTGATATCAATTGATGTTTGAAGTTAGCCTTAATGATAGTAATGAGAATAACATGATATAATGCTATAATATTGAATACACTACAATACAATATATATCTATATATAACATTTTGATGAACTTACTTTTGGCAATGCAATGCTCCGCAGGTAACAATCGCTTTTTTAATAATCCTTGCAGCACAGAATTGACAGATGGGCGATGAACAAGTTGCAGGACAAATAAATGAGACTACGACAAAAATGATTGCGAATTAAATTAAAGTTAATGATCACCCAAAATTCTAAAAACCCAAGATTCCCCCCAGAACGTGATCACGTGATCTAACTTGGATGTAAACAAACCCAATTAGCATATAGATTTGATCGTTGCGTTCTGTAATAGACGATAGGCCGTGCATCCTTTGCTTCTCTTTAAATTAGCAAAACTCGGTTTTCTTCATTCAAATCTCGGTTTTCCTTCAAATAACATTATAAAATGGAATGCATATGACATTTAAAAAGTGAACAGAACCTACACAACAACAAGCCGATACTGTAATTTGTATGGTATTTCTTCCAGGCTTGCAAACGTTTTTCAACAACAGTGGTTTGTGCGATGCTCTGCTGTCTCCCTGTAAAAAGAAAAAAATTAAAATAAGATTGGCACAAAACGGACTCAACAAAACTACCATCCTTTAACAAAAACCCTTTATTACCCAACAGTTAGTGCAGACACTCGATTAAAATTCGAATTGTGACGTAACGTGAGGCAATACGGAGCGGCATTGTCGGCGTCAATGGTTACGCAATGCCCTAATCGTCATCCATTGTCTAGATGTCACCACTGCACGGTACTACCATAACACTACTAATCCACAAATCATATCACTTAATTCAATTTTTCATAAATTCTTAAGTTTCGTTTATTTAGCTCTGAGGAAATAACGCATGCCAGGGCGAAATATTAGCATTATTACATATTGAATCAATCTGCAATGGTGGCCTTTTCTAAAAAACACAAAATAACATACCCTTTCAATGGAAAGCGGTGTTGCATTAACGCTGACACTGACAGAAGCTGGCCAGTTTGTTGTCATACTTTTGTCTTCGTGGTGATAACATTTGAATTGCAATTCCAAATCGGGCCTAAAATAAAGAAAAATAGCTTACACGCGCATTTCCTCGAGTTCTTGCAAAATGCTCTAAATAAAACGCTGAAATATCTGAAAATAATCTAGAGTATCATCCGCAAAAATATGACGTTTTATCAGTGGGATATATTTTTACATTTTCAGCTCACAAATTTTCAGCTTTCCAACAAAATTCACAACTTTTAACAAAGAAGTTCGACACATGTTAACAGTACCATCAGAAAGCGAACACACTTGTAAACAAGTGAACATGACAGTAATATGAAATGACAAAAGTGAACACGAGTATTTAAAAATGAACGTGAAAACGAACACATACCTGCACATCAGTGTTTGATAAATAGTTGCTCGTAGACTAAATGCATGATTGCTCACTGCCAAATTGTGTTCCAGTCGAAATGGCTGCAATACAATACCATTTGGCACGGGGAATGTAAGCCTCAAGCAGTCTTTTTGTTCTACGGAAAAATTAATAACAATAGAGTTGTAATTTAATCTTTTAATTTGAACGAAAACGTGTACAATTTCGGGCTATCCTCAGATGTATGACAAATAGCAATCGTACATTTCGTTACAAAGAGGTTTTTGAAAATGTGCATTTTAAGAACGAATAATATTTGTCATGTTTAAGTTTCTATGATCTAGTGCTGACCCATATTAGTTATGTCACGTGATAAATCCGCAGAAAGCAGTAATGAATGAATAAGAAATCTGCAGTAGCCATCATTCTAACCGTAAAACTAAGTATAAACCACAAATTAGCTCTAAATCATGTTTTTGAGTCTTGCAAGAAGTCATCAAAACAATACGAAGCCATTGGAATGTTGCGTTATCTTCCAATAAATGTTGCGTTTGAATATTCGATTTCGAAGAGCATTACCCGAAAATAATACCCGCGTTATTACGGTCATTCAAACGTTCTCGATAAAATCAAAAATTATAACAGAATTTCGGAGGATAATAATTTCGTAATTTCGTAGAATTAACAGAATTTCTCAAGGCAATAAACGTCATAAAAACTTACTAATTTGCGGCTTTATATCCATCATCGGCGAGTTACAATTATTAATCGGCGGTTTCATATGAGGAATCGCCATTCCCATGGGGTCGATCATTGGTTTTTGCTCAACCGGCCCCTGCATCCCAGAGTTGTCGCAAATGGGCAAGTAACGATTCGCTGTCACAGGGTTACCAGGCATTGAAACTTGATTTTGCGGCGATGGTTGGTATTGCAACGTGCTAGGACGTCGTTGTGATGTGATTGGTTGAATTCCCGCAGGGGTCATGGCCATTCTACTGTACTGCGGTGGCATCCCCATACTGCCCATATTTGGAACTGGCCCCACGTTTACCATGTTCATTTGTCCTTGGGGCATTTGTCCACCATATCCAGAAGACGGGGGTGTTCGTCCATATCCCGGGGGCTGCTAGAATATAAATAAAATGTACTTCAGTAAAACAATTCTAAATCACAGTAAGAATTTTTAAATTGAATTCAGCAAAATAATTCCTGAAAGCCAGATATTAAAAGCCAGATATTAAAAATTCATGAATAATGATGAAAGCCAGATATTAAAAGCAAAGAAAAGTACACTTAATATGGAGATTTTTGTATGAAACATTAACCCTCCCACTCCTGGCTTTCGGGAAAATCCAAATTTTAGATTAATTTTACAGTGGGTAGCACAATAGCAAAATAATATAAAATTCTGTCTACATTTACCTCCTCTTGAAAATACAATGTCTTATTCTGTTTAGCAATAGGCCATACAGCCCTTGCTGGAGTAAAAGGGTGTAATCAAATCTCGCAAAATATTGTGACAAAATGCTTACTGGATATTGAGGAGGAAAATTCGGTTCTGATTTTACTTGCGGACCAAACGGTGGGTAATTTCCTTGTGGATTCTGCTGCTGCTGTTGTTGTTGAGGCATGGGTGGCCCATTGCCCATCATGCCCTGCCCATAAACAGCTGAAGCAGGTCTCTTCATTCCTGACGGATTCGGGTATCGTGGCATCATTCCGCGCAATTGAGGCGCCGGTTGTTGCTGTTGCATGAATTGTGTATTTTGTTGCTGTCCCATGAAGCCAGGATACATGCCTTTGGCCATCATCGGTCTCTGCATGTTGTTCGGGTTCATGCCCCTTGCTTGGAACTGCGTTTGTCCTTGCAAAGCATAGTCACCGTTATTATAAAATTCATCTGCAAAATAAAACGTTGCGTCAGCACTAGATCACAGATATTTAACGTGCGTGGGATATCTCCAGATATATGACAAAAATTACTCTTTTCTAACACAAATGCACATTTCAAAAAACGAAATGTACAATTGTTATTTGTCATAAATCTGGGGATAGTACGCATAGGTTAAGTCTCCTCGTATCCAAGTCCAGTTATCTAGCCACATCATTTACGAGTCTTTATTGACCAAAGTGATGTCTAACTAGTCAAAAAACAAGGACTTTGAGTGAAAAGTCAAGAACAAATCCCCCAAAATTAAACCTTCCCTGATGTACACTCCCCCCGACAAAAAAGCGCTGAATAAACTTCGAAAGAGTTATTCTTTGTTGAAGAGATTTTTGTCTTGATGAATTAGATGATCTACTTTCGATACCCACAATAAAAATAATGATTGCCATGTTCACACAACACCTGCCATTCATAGCGCAATTTCCCATACACAACCAAGAGTGTTCATTCATATTTTCCTCGCAAAAGCACCTGACAGCACAAAATTGATGGATATAATTACTTTCAACAAAATAATTCTCAGATGAGACCTTTCGAAATATCTTGATGAGTTTAATTTTACTTAATATCTCTAAAAACACGATTTTGCCTAATATTGATTGCGCAAGTCTATTTTTGTTCCCACAACTAATATGTCGCTTAGGCCTAGGTTAGAAGTCGCGCTTCTCATATGCCAAATCTAATGTCATTGCGTTTGCCTTCAGCTCGACATTAACTAGTAGAAACAAGATCGGCATGGATTACAATCTGAATCAGATTTCAATCTAAATCGAACTACAATCTGAATTGGATCAATATCTGAATCGGATTACGATCTTAATCGGATTACAATCTGAATCGGATTAATATCTGAATAGGATTACAATCTGAATCGGATTACAATCTGAATTGGATTAATATCTTAATCGGATTACAATCTGAATCGGATTAATATCGGAATCGGATCAATATCTGAATCGGATCAATACCTGAATCGGATTACAATCTGAATCGGATTACGGTCTGAATCGGATTACGATCTGCTCATCCTTTGAAATATTCTTCTAAATTTATGAAGCCAAAAAACGTTTATCAAGTATTTTAAATTTTAAATTTTCTGTTCTACTCAATGGAAATAAAATTTCGGTATTTCTTCTGTGGTCCTTCTTCTGCTGACCTGATTGAGGCTCTAATTTTGTATCGAGCATTCAACAATGTACAATTTTACACTAAATCATCACTTTACTTTAAAGTGCATATGACTCAAAAAGTTTTATTTTAATTTGAAAGGCATTTGATCAAAACGTGTAAAAGTTTTTCCCGTTTCTCAATATCTCTTTTAGTTCCCGAGATATTATGCTTTGGAGTTTAGACCACAGTGTCCGAATTCGCGATGCGTGAAAACAACAGAATTTGCGAATTTGTGACGTAATGTGTTAGTGTTACGAAAGAAATAAAACATAAAATGAATGATTACTCGAAAGTTGCTGAAGAAAAATTCACTGAATACCGAGAGCTTTTGAATTTCCATTTGAGATGTCTGGTAACATGTTGTAATGACTATGAAATTTCATGTTAGAAAATGTTGATTGCCATTCAGTTGTTGTCTATGTAAAATTTAAATGATTTTCCTTCAATAATTTTTGAGTATTCAGCCCTTGTATATTTTGTCACTTGCACAACACGAACTAATGACGTCACAAATAATGAAATATTTTGGCGATGCAACGACGACTTCAACGACAACGATTACTACGAAAACGTCACCTTCAAACCTTCATATTTCAAAAACTTTAAAAGATATTTTAAAAGCGAAAAAAGCTTGAGGCTTCTCGTCAGACGTACCTTCGTATTAAGCAATAAAATCTTTTGATTCCTATGCACTTTAAGCAAGATTAACTGATTAAATGTTATTATTATTATTATTGAATGTTATTACTGAATGAATTCAAGCAACATTAATTCATATGCAATTTAAGAAAACTGATTGACAATACGTTATTTAACTTACTCTGTTCTTGGTTCTCTTGCATGTGAAGTGTCGCGGTTGCAGTCGCTGTTGCCGTTGCCGTAGCAGCAGCGGCCGCAACGGCTGCAGCAGCAACGGCCGCGGCGTTTGGATTGTTTGGATTTTGTCCTGTCCGATATTGATAAGGGTTAGGTTGGCCAGATGGTGTAGTTGGTTCTGGACCATATTGGTTATTGTACATTCCTGCCATGTTTGGCATTTGTTGCATGTTACCAAGCTGTTGTTGATTGCGCAAGTTCTGAGGCTGAGGAGGAAACCCTAAAATTCAAACAGAAATAATCGTGAAGCTTGACAAATTCTAAAAACATTACAACACTTGTCGAACATTATAAACTATACTTCAAAAAAATAATGCAACATAAAGAATGAAATAAATTCAATATATAATATATAACAGAGTCAAGTATAAATATATCGGGTGGCCCTAAAAGAGGTTTCGACGTTTGAAAAATCATCAAAATTCGAATGTGTTACCAATCGAACTCATTGTTATGTTGCCATGTACAAGAAGGGCTAAATTAATTGGTGCAATGTCAAAAATTTCACCAGCACACTAAAACAAGGTAATTGTTCCGGTTTAAAAGCGTGGTATCAGTTGTTAGGAGAAATAAATAAACCACAAAAGAACCTATAATCATAACAATTTTGGTACATTAAAAGTTGATAAGATAATTTAAAAATATGGCAAGTAACTACATTTTTGATAATTATTTAGCATTAACTTCACCTTCCTCTATCCCTCAATTATACATTTTTGCGGTGTAAAACGCAAACCTTTGCCAGACTGGCACCCAAAATTGTTGGTTCAATTATGCGAGTTTCTACCATTTGCAACAAAGCATCTAAAAATCATCAATAGTTAAACCAACCTTGCATGGGGTATTGTTTTGGTCCATTTTGATTGCTTATATTTTGGAACTGTTGGCCCATACCACCAGATATAGCATTGCCCACTCCTGATCCCATCATTGGTTCTCCCGAGTTTGTAGGACTCGATCCCCAAACGGTGGTGACAACGGATACTGACGGTGGCTGACTCGTGGGCTGCCAATCGATCGTCGAATCACTGCAAAAGTAAAATATCTATATGTAAGCCAGTTCAGAACGCTAATTTGGAACGTCGCATGGGCACAAAGGGGCAGGTATTCAAAGCATTGATCTTATAACTATATTTCTATCGAAATTCACATTCAAGATATATTAGACATTCAAAATATATTAGACCTGTCTACTTCTTCATTATACTTTTGACAAATTACATTTTGCTCTTCTCGTTCATGTCCTGGCCATTGGCCCTTTGTTGTATGTAAGATTAGCCTAAGCTTTTTGAGTGGTATTTCTCCTTGTATTTTCTTCAAAGGCTGCAGAAGTTGGTGTGTTACTTTCTTTAAATTTGGATACACTTATTAACTAATACCTATATGGTTTGGTTTCCAGCCCGCGGGACGTCATTTTCAGATGTAAATAAATTTTCAGATGTAAATTTACCTTAGGGGCAGTGCAAAATTTATTTTACAACAGGGATAATTTCCTGCAGCTACGATTCTAACTGCCTGCGGGAGAATTTCCCAACATCTAAGTACAATTTCTCACATTTTACGATGCCGACAATTAAAGTCCTGACTGGATTTCCATTTATCTTGTTAAACAAAGATAAATGAAGTCCAATCAAACAAAGATAAACTTTATCAAAACAACGCCATTTCATTACATTATTTATTTGTGACGTTATTTCTCAACCATTTACGAAATTCATTGTACTTTTATTTTTATTTTTATTTTTATTTTTATTTTTATTTTTATTTTTATTTTTATTTTTATTTTTATTTTTATTTTTATTAAAATATAAATATTTGCTGAAAAAGTAAATACACCACAAAATATGGTAATTTTAAACATCTACTAAGTTTTGAAACACAATGGGCTACATGAACTCTTCTTATTTAACCCTTTTAAGCAAGGATTTTTATTTTTCAAAATCTCTAAAATAAGTTGAAAATCGATCTGAATTTCTTCCCTACGAAGACAACGTTTTACGTCGTTTGAAAATGGTCAAATTGCCTTTCTGCGGGTAGAAAAGGCATTTCTGCGGGTAGAAAAGGCATTTCTGCGGGTAGAAAAGGCATTTCTCCGCAACGAAAACAACACAGACGTCCTTCAATACTTTTTTAACATTAAAAATCCACTGTTGGAATGCGCCGCTGCTACTCATAACTACTGTACTGTAACTAATATCATATCTAATACAGAAAGAGCACACCAATAAGAAACTGGTTTGGAAAATTAGCCTGTCTGGTTTCTTAATATTTTGGCAAGTTTGACTGAGTTTGGCTGATGCATACAATAAGTAACATCATTTTGAACGTCTGGCTTCTTAGTCATATAGAGTTGGTCTGATGTATGCTGCCAATAATGTGACAGAAAAGTCATATCAATACTCCTCTATTATCTGAAATGATTTAAATTAAACTCTCTTAATCCATTTTAAAAATAATTTGTAAATTTTGCCAAAAATCAGCCTGTGGTTTCCTATAAGCCAGATAGTGGGCTCTTACTTTGTCAGTTACGAAAGCAAGACAGTAAGATCCCACTATTAAGAAATTGGTTTTTGGGATCTAGCTCTGCTGTTTTCAGACATATTCCATTGTTAACCGTTTGCTATTTTTTCAAAAGCAGTGGCTCGGCTTCTTAATAAGTGTTTCTGAAACATCATAATAAAAGCGTTTGCTGATGAAAAACAATATCAAAAACATTTTACCGATATATGTGACTGAACATCGCTCGACTCAACTGGATTCATTCAATAATATGTCCAACGATAACTTGCAAAAACGACGTGCGAACAAAGAGAAATGTCGAAATTACGACCTGCTTCGACGGCAATCGTACATAAATGAGAAGCGAGTGCGCAGAACACGGCTCAATATACAAACAGATGTTTGCTAATGTACGTCCGCGTAAAGATCTAGAAGCCGTCAACATCTACAAGAATGCAAACGAGGTAAGCCAAAATTCAAATTGTTTTAAGTGAAATTTGTGTTAGGCGCATTTATTTGAAATTATCCAAACTAAAAAAGGAAGAAAACACCCACTCATATGTTCAAAATGCCTGCAGATGGACATTACTGTTTTTATAAATATTCATTTAAACCCCGCTATCTGATTCTCAAGAGGATTAAAAATTTGTTCAAAGAAGTTAATTTTTGAGAAAACTGCAAAATCCAAAGTAAAACTCTCAAGAGATGCATATACAATAGTGAAATTGACACACTGGTTTCCAAGCGATTATCCCTCGATTTCAAAGCAAAACTCTCTCAACTGGAAAATGAAAACATATCCACCGAAACATTGCTTGTTTTCATTTTCCAGTTGAGAGTTTCGTTTTGTTCTCGAGGGATAATTGCTTTGAAGCCAGTGTGTCAATTTCACTATTGTTGCGAAATCCTGTTTATATATAACGCCTCTGTTTATATTGAACGGAATTCAAGTTGAATGAGTTCGAACTCTTAAGAGGAATTGAAATTAGTTTTTGAGATAACCGAAGTTGAATCAACACTGAAAGCTCTCAAGGGACATGACAGAACAGTCGAGTTACAAGGTATATAGTTTAAGTGAAACGAATTCAAGACAGAGTAAAGTTCAACAGTAATCTGGCCTTTCTCTCCGTCTTTCATCCAAAACAAAACAAAATATTTTACCACCAAATAAACTTACCCTCGTCCAGGAGCTGGTGCCATTTTGTTTGGGTTCTGATGAAATGGCATCGGCTTTTGCTCCCCAGCCCTCTGTTTCTGGTGTCTTAGCAATAACAAGCGGCCCAATTCCTCACACCACAAGGATAACATTGCTAAATGATTAAAAATTAAATTTCAATAAATTCCATAAAGTCTAACAAAGGTACAACAGTTTACGTTATCCAGTATAGTGTGCAGCTTTTCTAGCCTACGTACTGGGGAGGAGAGACCTACGCACTTACCTCCTCCCAAGTAAGCCTGCATGCAGGCAAGTTTTGCGACTTGAGAAAGTGTGAAGGAAAAACAACTATGTACATTATCATTCTTCTAAACATTGGATGGCTCACTAAGCTTGCGCTTTAACCCTTTCACGCCCGGGTTTATTTTCTAATTAATCTAATTATTTTCTAATTTCTAAGTACATCCCATCTAATTTTCATTTTGCAGGGGGTAGCACACAGAAAATAACTTTATCGAAAGATAAACTTCCGTTTAAAAGGCCGAAAGCACCGGGTGGGTCAAAAAAAGGTGCGGCGTTTCATTTGTCGGCGTTTCTTGCATTGTAGAGGAAACTAGCAATCGAAACACCTAGTTTAATAAAATATCTGTTCTCCTAAAAGGCTAACTTAGAGTTTTGGACATATTGTTTGCATGTATTGTCTTAACTGAAGCGCCTGAATTGAAATTATTTGAAAAATAATGTAGAAATATTGAATAAATTAGGCCATTCCAAACAAAAGCAATGGTCGACATTTTATCATTACACAACTCTGAATGTACGCATTCATTGAAAAAGGTGATACCTTTCAGAGTGCAACAAAATAATGCAACCTCACCTGCAGATTTTGGAGACAACTTTTCCCTTTGCGATGCACAGATGGCAAGCAATCTGTAACCTATAAAATATAAAATGTACCCAAATAAAAAAATCAAGACCACAAGTTTCAAAATCATTACTTATCTGTCCTTATTGGTTTTCTACATATACATATATATATATATATAAATTTTCTAGAGAATTGGAGGCAAAAACAAGACTTAATGTCTAGCACACTTAGGCCTTTTAAACTTTTGTTCTCTTCAGGGTGTGACTAAATTCGAAATGAAATATATATATAAGCAATTCGTGAAAACCCAAGCAATTGACATGCAAACAAAATACAAGTGCAGCTTCCTCTTAGGAAAGTCACATCTTAAAGCAATTATTGACCGCCATAATTTATTTTAAAACATGAAATTTTCTGGAATATTTGTGCATAATGATTATACAATTTCCATGTTTATGAGGCAAACTCAATTATGTTTGCATTGTAAGAAAGTTAAATGCGAAATTTCTCCGAACAGATCATCAAAATTGCATATTTTCTTTGCGGCTTTTGTGCTTTACTC
Source organism: Phacellophora camtschatica (assembly GCA_036873815.1). NCBI lineage: Eukaryota > Metazoa > Cnidaria > Scyphozoa > Semaeostomeae > Ulmaridae > Phacellophora > Phacellophora camtschatica. The sequence continues at coordinate 21,844 of JAYJMH010002677.1, forward strand.
GCAAATAACATTGTCAATCCTGCCGCGATTAGACTTTTACTTCATTTTACATGAAATTAAAATTTCGATGTGAAAACACCATTAAAACAACGTTGGCATTCTAACACGTGCTCCTGTGAAAAACGAGGCTGCGTGAAAGAGCTCGTGAGAAAAAGCAAGCACTGATGGTGACGGGGATGCTACGCGAGAGCATGGATCATTCCAATAACCGACGTCAACTCCAGACCGAAGCACAATTATCGTTCAGTTTTTCTCACATTATGCTCTTATTAAACATTTTATAGAGAATAGCCAGATTTGCATTCGTCTGCTTCACGAACTAAACTTCAGTCGACATCCTGTTTACATTAAAACTTCAGTCGACATCCTGTTTACATTAGTCCAGTATCCCAAAAATGTGTTGCCATTTCATCAAAAATAGGGAAGTTTAGATACGGAACAGGTACGAGTAGAAGGTTGGAAAATGCTCCCCAAAAGGAAAAAGAAATAGCTTTATTTGTAAAACTTATATTCTATTCTCGCAATGTCAAATATTTTTGGTAGATTAGGGGGTTCCCACTGCCACTATTTCTTCAACTTGAATTTCTAGAAGACGACAAAAAATAGTTAATTTCACGTTGCAGATTAACAAAGCACAACGTTCTGATGCCCCGTGGGAGCAAACTTTTTCACAAGTTTATTCTTTAAATTTTTAATTCAATTGGTTTCCATGTCGTACCCGTACTAACAAGGGCATAGTTTGTAACTGGCTTTGTTTGTTTTGATTTTCTGCTTGAGAGAAATTGCTTTGTCTTCAATTGCTAATCGCTTTGAAATTGCCGTGTCAATTTACTTTGGCAAATTTTGTAACAATAGTGAAATTAACAAGCCAATTTCGGAGCGATTAGCCATTCAAGACAAAGCGAATTCTCCAGCAGAAAATCAAAACATGGCTTAGTCTGTTTTGATTTTCTGCTTGAGAGAAATTGCTTTGTCTTCGATTGCTAATCGCTTTGAAATTGCCGTGTCAATTTACCTTGGCAAATTTTGTAACAATAGTGAAATTGACACACTGGTTTCATAACGATTATCCAATTTAAAAACATCAACTCAGAGTTTGCTACAAATTTATCTGAAATCTTTTGTATATTCACCAAGATTTAAAAGTCAAAAATTCTAAATTCTGTCAAAGTTAAAACTAAATGCATCAAATCAGAGCTTTGTTAGGCAAAAACAGGGCCTTGTCATGAAAATATTTTGTCATGCTTTTAAAGAGTAGCTCTTAAAACCATTTTCCAATTAACCAAATACGTGAAACCTTGGTGTTTCTCTTCGGCAATGTTTTCAGAAACTCGCCAATTCAAACCGTTTAAAACAGGTTTTCCAAAAGTACTATTTACCTTACTTTCAGGAGCATTTACAACCTTACCACATATGCAACAGATTTCTTGAACTAAACTATTCAATAAACTGAGAAAAAAATTGAATTTCCTTTTTCTTACCGAGGTCTAAATCAAATCCTGGAGCTGCGGCGCATTTGTTGACCACCTGGAAGGAGAACGAAATTATATAAGCAACGTTCGACCCTATAAACCAAAAAAGTTCCTCATTTCATTTCGGTGAAGTGTAAAATTTTGAAATAATGTAATTATTAAGAAAATATTAAGAATATTCAAAACAATAAAAACTAAAGTCACAAATGAAAAGATGCATAGAAACAGTTTCTAACGTTAATGAAAAGAAAACTTCTCTTCAATAAATATTTAGTTTGCTGGTATATTACATGTTCACACTTTAGAGTTGTTAGATTTAGCAAGAAAACGCGAAAAACACGCAAAGCCCTGCAAGAATTCTTGGGCGAGTTTAAACGTTACATAGAAACCCCTTCAACGTTACACCTCGAGAATGGTGACATGGTCCATCGATTAAGAACGTGAAAGTTAGTTTGTGCTACCCCCGTGCAAAATAAATCTTAGATATGATTTGTCTGTTCAACAGAAGTAAATATGGGCGTGAATGGTTAAAGCATGCGAAACCAAAAAAAGTACTCAGAAAACTTGATTTAAAGTAAAATTTCTCACACTCTCTGAAACACATTCTCCAGCTCTTTCACCTCGGAATAAAAGTTAATGTATTTGGAGCACCTCAATGATTTGCTTTTTCACTCAAAAAGATATTTTTTCATTGCCAAACGCCAAACATATTTAAGATGAATTTCTATATGTTCAACCCTCTTCATTTTCCGCAACTTTCATAATATTTTAAATGGACGAGATGTCTCTTCCAAGAGTAACGCAGTTGTTGCAATTTAAGCGTACATCAGTGAATGTTTTCCTGAAATTCCCTTCAAATCAACCGTATTCAAAGCTATTTCATCCAGAAGAAACCCCTGGTAAATTTATGCAAACTCATGAATTCAAAATAATTCAGTTTTTGAATTCTACTTTCGCTGTCCGTTTTTCATATTCGAATTCTGCAATCTCTCGAGATTCAGTCGAATGTTGATTTCCATGCATTTTGTTTCTCATAAGCCAATGAAAACGTACGACGGCCAAGTAGGTACCAGGGATATTCTATGAAATAGCGCTGGGTATGAGGTTGACCTCAAGTAAGTTGTCTTGATTGAAGATGTGAAGTAAGAAAGTAGAAAGATGTGAAGTAGAAAGCAAAACATAAACCATAGATGACAAAACATTGCAAACATTAACGCAGCAAATTACGCGAGAATAAACGCAGGACATAATAATAATAATGTGAAATTTATATAGCACCACAATACTAAGTGATACTCGGTTGCGCTTTACAATTCAAGTCTTATTTACAATTTAAAAATCTAAATTAAGAATAAAATTACGCGAGGATAAGCGCAGGACATTACAAGCATGAACGCTAAAAAAATTAGGCGTGCGTAAACGCAGGATGATAAGGACGTTATCTGGCCTTACAAGAAATGCAAGACATTGTGGGCTAGGCATTTTCCTACCAATATTATTATAACAAACGAAATAATCCTTTCGCTTAGTATTTTCATATTTATGCAGATCAGTATACATATTTTACAAACCATGTTTGAGTCATGGCTGTTGCAGAGGTTCAATGGAAAAAGGGGAGGAAAGGGGAGAAGAAGAAGGGGAGAAGAAGAAGGGGAAAAGAAAAAGGGGAGAAAAGGGATTAAAAAACGGGAAAGAAATTTTTTTATACTTTCTTTCGGGCTCCTTTGAAGTTCTGAGTAAGATTTATTTTTTAAATTTCGCAGTAGCTCAAGAAAGCTTCAGTTTTGAAGGGGACACCTGGAAAGAAAATGTTGGAAAGCTTTCGTGTAGCGGAACGTTTAGTCCAAGAGTTATGCAACGAGTTTTTTAGCGAGTTGTAAGGAAAATGGGATATTCTTGAAAATTCCCCAAAATTTCCAAAGAACACAATTCATTCACAACATATAAAATGTAATTGTAAGGTGAATTCAATGTAATGAAACTCACCGTTAAACAAGACATCAAATTTTGTTCGTATGCAGGTTGGAATGCCCTTGGGTCTCCGCACCACTCCATTAATTCTGTAGCAGCACTTTGGAAACCAGATGCTATTGCTAAGTCTCTTCGAATGCATTGTAGTCGGTCATTGGTCTGTTGGATATGCTGCTCCATACTCAATGCTATGCTTGGATCTAAATGAAACAGCGCAAACCGTTAAGCTGTGCGAAAACTGTGTGTTATAAAATGCAGACCACAGCTGCTAAGGACTGAAGAATAATTATACAGCGTGCAACTTTCTACTTGGCGCTGTGTTTGTGTGTGAGTTTGACTTATGCCAAAATTATTTTGAATTTGCTAAAAAAAATGGGTTTGACGTGTTCAAACAAGCACCTTTCCAAATAATCCTCATAACAATAAAATATCAACTACAGCGTGTCACAATCCTATTCGTGAAAAAGCCACCAGTAAAAAATATTTGCATTCTCTTTTAGCACGTTTTAAGCCCTTTTCGACCTTTTGAATACGTTTACGCTTCGTGGCGTAACTGTAAATATCGAAGTAATGCTGCGATAATGAACCGAAACGAAATAACTATAATTTTCAAATTGTGACGTAACATTTTTCGAATGCCATGTTCTCTCGAAATGGTGAAAAATCAACACAGTTCAATCAACACAGAAATTACAGTTAAATCATTAAATGTGTTTTTCGAGTTCGAGAAAATTAAACAAAAAATTAAGGAATTCGTACGTAACTGCCCAGAATCAGAATTAACACATAAAACTAAGGAGCAAAAAAATATGTAACATGAGAACATTCTAATCATAGAGATGAGATTCTAACAAAAACAGCAACTTAGAAAACCAAAATTTTAGCCTGGGGTGTTGGAGTGGCTATCTAAAAGCAATATTGTGTAAGCTTCATGATAAAGAACAGATAAGGAACAGATAAGGAACAGATAAGGAACTTTGAGTTTTATTTTGAGAATCAATAGGATCAACGCATATGAAAGTGACTGCAGTAAGGGATCTTGGGAGTCTGTAAATAACTACCCTATCAGATACCGTAATAATTCGATTAAGCCCCCCGGGGGGGGGCTTATTCAAAATTTGACCTTTGATAGGGGAGCTTATTCGAGAGGGGTGGGGCTTATTCAAAAGTCAGCTTCCCTGAGAGTATTATCTAAAAGAATAATCTTATATCAAACTCAACATTTGGACGGTCGTACAAAAAAGAATTCTGGAAAGTTTGTGATCAATGTTTTGTCTTTTTTACAGAATCTGACAGAATATCAAATGGAGAGTTATTCGGTTTTTGTTTTGACAAAATAGGGGGGGGGGGGCTTATTCGAGAAGGAGCTTATTAAAAAAATCACATTCAAGAGGGGGGCTTATTCGAGAGGGGGATTATTCGAGAGGGGGGCTTATTCGAGTTTTTATGGTATAGCAGCTAGTGGATCAGTTTGGAAATATGCCTAGCGCGCGTACAACATAATTTTGCAAGTTAGTTTTAGATTGGCTGTCCTTGCATTAGTTGTTTCTCTGTAAAGTTGGGTTTCAAATGCTAATAAAGGGGATATCACAATACATAAATAATTACGTTTTAATGCATTAATGATACGATTAGAATGCTGTTCTTCTTGTAGAACAGGGTTATATAGGAATTTTTGTTTAATTCATATGCATTTTGTCTTAATCCTGTCAACAACAAAAACATTTTAAAAAAATGAAATCAATACAGACACAAGTAACATTCGCTTTAACAGAATATATGCCATCGGAAACCGTAACCAGCTATTTTAATGAGGAAAGGGGGTAAAGATTACACTGGTTCGTAGAAAAAAAACGTGTTGATATATACTCTGTGTTGATTTAAAAAAAATATCTTAAAATAAAATTTGCAATTAGTATCAATGACAATTATCTCTTACAAAAAAGCATGTAGCTACTCAAAAATTTGCCTCGTGCTTGCCCAACGTGGCAGTCAACCACCACTTGCGCAAAAAAAGGTTTGCTTCGGAGGTAGATTGCGCGTGATGCAATTAAAATGTATGTCAACTTAAAAACAATTGCAAAAAATCAACAAAACTAATGTACATATAGATATTTAAAAAACTCATTTTTAATTCAGAAATTTTGGACCAGAAGAATGGAAATTAACGTATTTGTTAATTCGTACGTGAAATATAATTTTTCAGAAGAACATTAATTAAAAATATTAAATTAAGTGCGTTTGCGTGTGCTATCCCATGCAAAATAAAATTTGCATAAGATTTGCCTGTTTAGCAGAAATAAATCCAGGAGCGAGTTAATAAATCCAAAATTGAATAGCAGCATAAAATGATTAACATTGTCTTTAAAAATACTATTCACCTTCAAAAATAAAATAATTTTATTGCACTGGTATTAAAACGAAAGCACTTCAGAGATAAGCAAAGAATCACAAACTACCCAATAACATTTACAAATCCAAAAAAATATAATCTTTATAATAATTACAAGTCCATAAAAATGCAACATACCAAAATGAAATCCTTTGACACCAAACATGACAATCTTAATCAGGTATTCAAAGCCCAAAATCGATTGACATCAAATCAAATTGCATTCGTCCGTCGTTCAACACAAAGAAGAACAAAGACGTCTACAACAGTGACTTCTAAGAACAATGAACTAACATCATCCCAACAATGAATTTATGTTCTACCTGCCAATCAATTGTACTTTGTTGCTGACTCTACCCTTGACAAACAATGGGTGTTCGCTTGGGCAAGCATGGTATTTTCCACCCACAGGTGGAGTGCGAGAAATCAACAAACATACACAAAGAAACTTCAACGCATGATGTGTTGAAGTGTTTTGTTTTTCAAATATTAGTTTCTTCCACAACCAGTAATAAATGACCTCAGACGGGTAGTTTACAAAAAAATTAAATACCATCTCAATTAGCACTCATTTTTTCCATATCTCCGAGTAAACTTCTAACAGACGATTGCTCTAAAGATAGCGGACCGCTATTTTACGCAATGCATGACGGTAAAAAGTTCTTTGTCAACAAGCATTTACATAGCAACGCAAATTTACACGTAGCTGCGATAAAATGCAGAATGAGAATCGAACGAGAAAGTCGAAAATTTCTAGGCCATGGAGATTGTTTACAGTTTCAAA